>SKCR01014251.1:0-99012 GCA_019454045.1 Zanthoxylum bungeanum | reverse complement strand
TTGAGGTTGTTTGGAACATATACTCACATGCAAGGCTAGCACCTTACAAGGGATCAAAAGAGGTGATAGGGAACCATCATAGAGGAAAGACAAGGAATTCACAAGCTTGGAGCTTTCCACCTCTTCTCATCTTGGCCGAATCATCCCAACCATGGAGCTTCCATTTTGGTTTGATTTTCTTCATCACTAAGCAATGTAAGTATGATTCCGCCATACTTCATCTTATATATATATTCAATGTTGTATTTCAAATGCTTAATCTTTCCTTGGACATATTATAGAAACCAACAGTAGGTGTATATGGTCTTAACCTGAGACTTGCATCGCTAATACTTATGACAATCAGTACGCTTTGGTTTTGGTCATCCGGGACTTTAACAGGTTCTGTGTACGCCTCTTCTAGGTTATTGAGAATCGTAGTGTATTGGGATTGATGTCAAGACGGAAGTATCACTTCAGTCATATGGAGATGATGATCACGCAGGATACAGAACTGGTTCTCTATTATGTTGCAAATATTGGGATTATATGACAAGGTCATGATTATCCGATTAAAGAGACTAGTTGCTAGTGATATGATATATGCTTCGTACGGGGCAAACATTATTCCAGCCCCAGGCCTAGCATGTGACATCCGATTATGGATCGTATTACGCAATACTTGATATACTACGCTTGATATAGATTATATATTCCTTAACGAATATTTCTGGAGAATTGGGTAGGCACGGTGCTTTGCTAGAAGCCAACCATGTCTTGTAAATCAGTAAGAACGTGGTACGGGGTACGTACGTATTCGGATAGTCCGACGACCGGATTTACTGCCAACATATCCAGGGATCTCATGGGTCGCTTCCCGAAGTTCACCGATGACGTATGACTCTAACAAAATTAATCTGGGATTAATTATAAGAGAGAGAAAATTAATCTATGATTAATTGCGGAAAGAATTTATCTTAGATAAAATTCAAAGAGTAGAGAGAGAACGATTATTTGGAATTAATCGATTAAATAATATATTTGATATATTAAATGAAATTAGATTTCATAGCGGAATTAAAATTGGATTTTAATACGGATGAACAAATTAATTTAGAATTAATTCACGAGCGACTTTCGTATAATTTTACGAGCCATTATTATTTAATTAAATTTGATTTAATTACGTCACAACGGAAAATTTGTTAATTCGGAATTAACGAACCCGAGCCCGATATGTGTTTTGCGGGCCTCACTCGAATTTTGAATTAAGTGGGGCCCACATCAAGTCACATCACTAGTCAATCTCATCACTTTTTGGTGATGGAAGTTTGTGAGGATTTGTCGGTAACTTGTAAGTTACACAAGTTAGACTTGTGAAAGACTTTTACCTACTTGACTTTTGTAAATGGTTTTTGATTTTTGAAATCAAATATACTTAAACAAATTTGAAACACATCACTCACTCTCTAAACTTGCAAAAATCGAAACCTTCTCTCCCTCTCATCTCCCTCCATTGCCGAGAATAGCTTCTCACAATAGGAATATTTTTTGTTGCAATTTCTTCCAAAGCTAGCACTTAAAACAGTCTACAAAGGTGATAGGGAAACTATCCCCTTGTGTTTGGAATTCAAAGATCAAGCTTGGAGCTAAACCATTCATACAAAGGAGAGCTTGGAGCACTACACAAAGGTTGGAAATTTTTATTATCTGCACATCCACCAATATCCGATCATTGTGAGTTTTTTCCCACAATCTCACTTTGTTTATTCACACATGTTTATGCTTAATAGATCCTTTGCATGTTCTAGGAGATTCAAACAACGGTATCAGAGCCAAATTAAGCATGAATGGATTAGGGTTCATAAACTTGAATTTGGGTATTTTTTTCTTGGAGCATGATTTCGACAAATTGAGTGTTTGGATATGTTTAGATTATGATAACTTAGAGTTATGCATGATTAATTTGGAGAAAAATTGATTAGATAATTTTTCCCTAATTACCTTATGATGGCCGAATATTTAGACCCTTATTGTCATGGGAATTTTTTGATTTTTAGACCATTGGATGTGTTTAGAATGCTTGAGTATATTGATTTGTGATTTAATTGGATTGAAATCAAAATTGGATATATAAATGCCTAATTGCCGTGAGCTTGATGAGAATGATATGAGTTGATTTTGCTTCAATTGTGTTGGACATGAATTTAAAATGATAAAGCATGATTAATTATTAAAAATTGGTGTTTTGGAAATATTAATTTGACTAATTATTATGGCTATACACTTTAATTAAAAATTATGATATTTGGAATATTATAATTTAATAAATTAGTCTATAATTTGGAATTGGGCTAATGTTGTTATATTTGGGCCTAATGGGCTTGGTTGGGCCAAGTTGGTTTAGGACAATTGGATTGGATCCAAATTGGGCCTAAAACCATTTCATTAAGTCCAAATATAATAAATGGGCCTTTAAATAATTAATTGGCATAATGGGCGAAAATTAATTTTTTGGCAAAGGGTGATTCCTTATTGGGCTTTGGTTGCCAAAGTCCATGCCTTAAGAAATTAATTGAAAGCCCATTGGACTTTAATTAAGGTGACATTGGATGTTAATTGGGCATTTGAGCCCAATTAAGATTGGATTTAGAATCTAAGTCTAAAAGGCACATAATTAAGTGTAATGCATGTTTAAGGCCCCATTATTTCGCGTCTTATTATGATTTTAGAATGCATGCTTAAGGGTGTATGATGAGACCTAATCAAATATAATAAATTGGTTGCCAATTTAGGCGAAAAACCCTCAAACAAATATTAAGCGAATTCTTTCCATTGAGTGGTTCTCTCTCAAGATCCAAGATTGGCATTGGTTTGTTGGCCAAAGTCAAGATCAATGTCCATCGCGGATGTGTTTGAACCACGAAAGCTTTGTTCCATATCACATGTCTTGGGCAAGTTGTGATTTATTGGCCAAAGTCAAGGTCACTTCTTGTTCATCGACGTGGATTACGAAGCTTGCCCACTGTCAATGGGTCCCGCTTAACTGGAATCATTAAGCTTGTTGAGCCAAAGCTAAGGCTTAGTTGATTCAGAGGAAAAGGTTAGGAAATATATTGGATATATTGGCATATATATTGTATATGTTTTCGGACTTGGAGGTCCACCTACCGGATCTAGGAATTGGATGAGATCCAATTGATCTTAGAGATATACCTAGTTAAATATCATACAGCTTGTTGGCCAAAGTCAAGGTTGAATTTTATTTAACGAGATCCTAGCCCAGTAGGAGACTAGGTTTCCCGAGTACTCAACAGAGGGTTAGAGGCTAGTATTGAATTTACAATTTCGTTCAAATACTTGCCAATACGCGCTTACAAATTATTTCGTCATTTTATATTTTTATTAGTTTGACTAAAATTTTTTTTTTATTGTAACCGTTGGACTGTACCCAAAAATCGTTAAATTAATAGTTATACTACTGCAATTAAGATGGCAGGAAAGATCAATGTTAGGGACATTATCATGTATGAAAATTTCTTTAATGGTGTGAACTTTTTGACTGGAATATGAACCTCAGGATTATCCTGGGAGCCGAGAAGATGCTCTATACGATAGAGAGACCTCTCGGGCCTAAGCCCGGAATTGAGCAGCTGCTTGAGCTTGAGCTTTGGAATTCTCATAGAGATGACAACTCAACTGGTCAATCTGTCATGCTCGCTGCAATGACCCCTCAATTTCGTCGCCAGAACAAAGGATTGGATCTCTATACTATGATGGCAAAATTGAAGGAACTTCATCGATCTAACCTTATATCGCAAAGGTATGAATTGCGGAAGAAGCTCTTTCACTCACGAATGTCAGAGGGTACATTTTTCGAGCACCATGTGTCGCAGATGATTGCTGACATTGAACAGTTGGGTTAGCTAGGCATAACCTTTGAGGCTGAGACTTCTATAGATTTGATCTTGCAGTCTCTTCCTGACATCTGAAGTGAGTTCATCATGAACTATAATATGATGAACCAAGACCATACTCTTGGAAAGTTGATGGCAATGCTGCGTGAAGCAGAAAAATAGCTTTTGAAGGGCAAAAAGCGCGAGGCACACTTCCCTTCAACATCTTAGTCTGCCAAGGCTTGGCCAAAGACTACTGGAGGTGTAAATAACAAGAAGAAGAAGAAGAAGGGCAAGGCCAAATCATCAAAGTCTTCTGGGAAGGCTAAGGACAAATCCCAAGATGTCTACCTACAGTATGGAAAACGGGGTCACTGGAAGCGTGGCTGCCGTGAGTACAAGGCGCACATGAAGGAAATCAAAGCGGGCAAGGCACCGGCTTGAGGTATGTTTGTTATAGAAATAAACATGTCTACTTATAGTTTTAAAAATTGGATTTATGATTCTGGATGTGGTACTCATATATGTACTGATGTGCAGGATCTACAGATTAGCATGATACTGGCTTCATGAGAGTCGTCGTTTTGGCTGTTGGGACCTATATTTTGGAACTTCCCTCGGGGCATGTACTTACTTTATCAGACTGCTATTATGTACCTAGTTTGACTAGGAATATTATTTCTGTATCTTTATTAGCCCAATATGGGCATACTTTTGTATTCAGAAACACTGGGTGTTTTGTGTATAAAAATGATATTGAGATATGTAGTGCTGATGTGAATAATAGTCTTTATATTTTGAATATAAATCAATCTCAAAAATATAATGTAACAAACAAAAGGCTTAAATTAATTAACAAAGATGAAACTTAAATGTGGCATTGTCGTCTGGGACACATTAACAAGACTCGCATATCCACACTTTCGAAGAGTGGGTACTTGGACGGATTTGATCCAAATTCATATGACGTCTGCGAATCTTGTTTATTAGGAAAAATGCCTAAAACACCTTTTAGCGGTAAAGGTGCATGTGCCACAGAACTGTTAGCCCTCGTTCATAGTGATGTATACGGGCCCATGTCTAGCCAGGCTAGAGGTGCATATGAATACTTTGTAACCTTTATGGATGATGCATCGCGTTATTATTATGTGTATCTTATGAGACAAAAGTCGGAAATCTTTTAGAAATTCAAAGAGTTTCGACACGAAGTAGAAAACAGACCGGCAAAAGTATTAAAATATTACGGTCGAAACCGTGGTGGAGAATACTTAAGCAATGAGTTTCTCGATTTCTTGAAAGAATATGGTATTCTTTCACAATGGACTCCTCCCGGAACACCTCAATTAAACGGTGTGTCCGAACGGAGAAACCAAACTTTGTTGGACATGGTAAGGTCGATGATGAGTCGCACAGAGCTACAAATTTCCTTCTGGGGATATGCATTGAACAGTACAATACTTATTTTGAATAAGGTTCCGTCAAATTCTGTTCAACAGACTCCATATGAAATATGGACAGGAAAGAAACTGGGTTTCTCATTCCTAAATTTTTGGGGTTGCTGGGCATACGTTAAATGTTTAGATGGTATCAAACTAGAACCCAAATCGGATAAGTGTCTATTTGTAGGATATCCTAGGGAAACCAAAGGACATTACTTCTACCACCCACAAGAGAAAAAAGTATTTGTTGCTCTACATGCGGTTTTCCTCGAAAATGAATTCCTAAATGCAGTGGTTAGTGGGAGGAAAGTAGAACTCGATGAAAATCGGAGTAATATTGTTCCTGGCACAGTATTCTTAACGGAACATAAATAGTTCATCAAGGATGAGACTGTACCACAATCTTCGAATACACAAGAACCGCGTAGGTCGGAGAGAGTCAGAAAATAACCTGAGAGGTATGGATTTCTGATCTCACCTCATTTGGATATTAATCTTATTGAGGAAGATGAACCAGCTACGTAGGAGGAAGCGATACAAGGTATCGACTAGGATTTATGGGAATATTCCCTCATTGTGCCATTCAAATATGGCCATGCGGTAGAAACTCTGACCCCATGTCAACAAACATAATAAGGCCTCAGTGGAACGTACCCAACCTCGAGCTGTTAAAATTATATTCAGAAGGCTCTAAAGGGAAGATTATCAACCCCAGGCCATTCTTACGAACATTAGTAGTGGTGTCCCACACCAAGTTGCGTAAAAATAAAACAAGACGACAAACATTATAGGGGTGACATATCACACACCCCACACTGGAAACAAAAAAACAACGAGGGAACTAAGGCAGCGTCCTACCCCACATTACCCAAAATAATAATTATGAACCTTATAATTCAGAATGTTGGACAATTATGACCCATAATTTCACTATTTGTAAAAGACATTGTGATTTTTGTACAAATTAACTATGTGACAAAGGAAATTGACATTTTATCATTTTGTAATTAGATTACTTGAATATATAAAAATGATAAAAGTCCTTATGATTAGTTTCGGATTATAAGATATGAGACAGTATCAATCCACTAAAGGTTTAATCATTAAATATCATTAGTCGTAGTATTATCGAGACTGTACATCGATAATGTGGAATAGACTAGTATTACACTTGTGCGTGTTATGGAAGCGTAACATCATAGTTCTCATATATTTGGGTATTGGATACTCATGCAAGTGTAATAGGAGGTTCTGTTTACCGATGGTACGGAAACAGCTTCGCTCTGGACAGACCCCTCAGAATCTCATTGGTAGTATGACTATGTGTCTATGGGAATCTGAATCAGGGTAGGTGTATTTGGTCTTAACCTGAGACTTGCATCGCTAATACTTGCGACAATCAGTACACTTTGGTTTTGGTCGTCCAAGACTTTAACAAGTTATGTGTACGCCTCTTCTGGGTTTATTGAGAATCGTAGTGTATTGGGTGTGATGTCAAGATGGAAGTATCACTTCAGTCATATGGAGATGATGATCATGAAGGGATACAGAACTGGTGCTCTATTTTATTGCAACTATCGGGATAATATGACAAGGTCATGATTATCCGATTAAAGAGACTAGTTGCTAGTGATCCGATATATGCTTCGTTCGGGGAATACACTATTCCAGCCTCAGGCCTAGCATGTGACATTCGATACTGGATTGTATTATGTAATACTTGGTATATTACGCTTGATATAGATTATATATTCCTTAAAGAATATTTCTGGATAATTGGGTAGGCACGGTTTTTGTTAGAAGCCAACTATTCTTGTAAATCGGTAAGAACGTGGTACGGGGTACGCATGTATTCGGATAGTCCGATGACCGGATTTACTGCCAACATATCCAGGGATCTCATGGGTCGTTTCCCGAAGATTCACCGATGACGTATGACTCGAATAGAATTAATCTAGGATTAATTATGAGAGAGAGAAAATTAATCTATGATTAATTGCGGAAAGAATTTATCTGGGATAAAATTCAAAGAGTAGAGAGAGATCGATTAATTTGGAATTAATTGATTAAATAATATATTCGATTTATTAAATGAAATTAGATTTCATAGCGAAATTAAAATTGGATTTTAATTCGGACGAACGAGTTAATTTAGAATTAATTCGGGAGCGACTTTCGTAATAATTTTGCGAGCCATTATTCTTTAATTAAATTTGATTTAATTACGTCGCAATGAAAGATTTGTTAATTCGGAATTAACGAACCCGAGCCCGATATATATTTTGCGAGCCCACTCGAATTTTGAATTAAGTGGGGCCCACATCAAGTCACATCACTAGTCAATCTCATCACTTTTTGGTGATGGAAGTTAGTGAGGATTTGTTGGTAACTTGTAAGTTACACAAGTTAGACTTGTGAAAGACTTTTACCTACTTGACTTTTGTAAATGGTTTTTGATTTTTGAAATCAAATATACATTAAACAAAATTGAAACACATCACTCACTCTCTAAACTTGCAAAAACCGAAACCTTATCTCCCTCTCATCTCCCTCCATTGCCGAGAGTTGCTTCTCACAATAGGAAGATTTTTGTTGCAATTTCTTCAAAGCTATCACTTAAAAGAGTCTACAAAGGTGATAGGGAAACTATCCCCTTGAGTTTGGAATTCAAAGATCAAGCTTGGAGCTAAACCATTCATACAAAGGAGAGCTTGGAGCACTACACAAAGGTTGGAAATTTTTTTTATCTACACATCCACCAATATTCAATCATTGTGAGTGTTTTTCCGCAATCTCACTTTGTTTATTCACACATGTTTATGTTTAATAGATCTTTGGCATGTTCTAGGAGAACCAAACACAGACGTCCCATCAAACTGACCTACGGATCGGAGGAGTGAACAACGCCATAAGGAGATTGTCCTTATGTTATGATAAAACCCCAGCCTCGCAAAAGCCACGGAGGCCTTCCTGCCTTTCTTGTGCTATGCTCGACACATCTAAAATGGGGTGTCCAGTGCCATGGGGGTATTTCCCTTCCCTGTGCTAGGCATATCTCGAGGCTACAAATGCCACGAAGGCCGTGCGCCTTCCCTATACTATGAACCTCCGATATTGGGCAACAAACGCCATAGGGGAATTATCCCTCCTCACGATATAAGTACTAAAAGTTACCGTAGTACCGCTACTGTCTTTAATCCATACGTGCTATGATTACCTTGAGGCACCAAACGCTATGCAGGTCTTTATGTTGTATCCCTCAAAGGTGTAAGTCGGTGGGTAGTAATGCTCCAGCCCGGGGGTTTGATAATGACACATGTGATTGGTGTGCCATGGGAGTTCGCACTTTTCCCATCTACCCTACACCCCTTAATGCATCCAAATCATGAGTATTTCTGAAGAATATTGGACACGTATTTCCCATCTAAATAATATACAAGCATAAATGAACAAGTTTTTATTTAAAAGAGGAAAGGTTTATTCTTATTTTTGGGATCTACCACTCATCTTACAACTCTTTGAGGGTCATTCTAAGAGAGATTCAATTATAATATCTCCTCAGCATTTCTGTATTCCAGGGCTTCTTAAGCCGGGTATCATCCAGCTGCTCCGATTTATAGGTACCCGACCTGACGACTTTAGCAACTTTGTACGACCATTCCCACTTGGCCCCTAATGAGCCTTCTCGGTCTTCTTGTATTCAGGGTCACCCGTCTTAGAACCAAATCTTCGGGGCGGAAGGTTCACACCCGAACCCTTTTATTGTAGAAGCGTGTCATCCTTTGCTGATATATTGTCATTTTTTATGCCGACTTCTCTCTCTTTTCCTCCATCAAGTCAATGTGGTGTCTGATGAGTTCTCCATTCTGTCCTTCCTCAATATGATGTACTTGTGTGAGGTCATCCCGATCTCTTTCGAGCTGACTACTTCGCATCCTTAGGCCAATGAAAATAGGAATTCTCCCGTTGAGTCCTTGTAGGTCGTCCGGTGAGCCCATAGTACCTCTGGCAGCTCCTCAACCCACAAACATTTACACAATCCGAGCCTTGCCTTCAGATTATTCTTTATGTTCTTCTTTACTACCTCTTCTTGTCCGTTTGACTTCGGATGAGCAAGCGATGCAAATCTCAAGGCAATCTAGAGATCGTCATAGAGTTTCCTGAAGCCCATGCAATTGAGCTGCTTTCTATTGTCTGTGATGATAGCTCTAGGAATCCCGAACTGACATACAATATTCTTTTTGAAAAACTTTATGGCTTTCTTCTTAGTTATTGAGGACACTTGTTTGGCCTCTACCCATTTGGTGAAATAATCAATTGCCACAATCATGAACTTTTCCTGGCTTCGCCCTTTGCATAGGTCTGACGATATCCAGCCCTCATTGGGCAAACGACCAAGGACTTGAAAAAGTGGCCAGCTGCTCCAGTGGCTAGTGAGGCATATTTGCATTCCTTTGACATCCATCACATGCCCGGGCAAATTTGACCATGTCCTGGTGTATTGTCGGCCAGAAAAAACCTTGTATAAGTGCATTATGGAGATCGACCTTCCACCGGTGTGACTTCTGTAAATTCCTTCGTGGATTTCTCTGAGCATATAGTTTGCCTCCGCAGGCCCCAGATATCTAAGATATGACCCCTCCGGTATAACACCCCATCTATCAAGCAAAACCGTGTACTTCGATATTTCAATTTCCTTTCCTTTTTATTGTCTCCTGATAAGTCCCTCGCTTCTAAGCATTTCTTGATTGGGTCCATCCAGGTTGGCCACCTTCAACTTCTAGTTCCATATCCCTCGATACTCCTACACTTTTCGGCTCTAAAATTTCCAAAAGGATGATCCAAGGAAATTTTGACTTGATGAAAGACACAATCTGAGCCAATAAATCTGCCTACTGATGGTTCTCTCGTCTGATCTATTCGAATGTCATGTCATCATTCCTCTAATGAGCTTCCTTAATTTAGTGATGTAAGCTATCATGTTAGGTTCCCTTGCGAGCTGACTGACCCATCAATAAATAGCTCCCACTTCGCCTCCCCAACTATTATAACCTGGGATGCAGTGAATTCTGTTATAAAACCTGCAAGAGCTTGTCACTTGATTGACACCCATGGCAGGTAGGATATAGATACTCACTAAGTTCCATGGACCACTTGACAATATGACCCGAGGTCTCGGGCTTATACAATATCTGTCTAGGATTAGCTTAGCCATAAGTGGAGGTCGGATCAAGTATCTACCTTCGGAATTGGGAATTTATCCTTCTGGCAGGCCTTATTCAAATTGGAGAAATCCACACACATTCTCCATTTCTCATTTCCTTGATCTTCGGCGATCCTTCTCCCTTTTGCTGGGACCTGCTTGCCATTGTTCTTCTGCCTTTTTCTCCAACTTCTCAATTTTTTCCATCATGACCTTCATGAAGGCTTGGATCGCTTCCCTCTCTTTTCAAGCATATTCGCGTTCATTGAGCAGGGTTTCTTCCATCCTCTTCATACATTCTGTTTTCAAAGCCTCTAAAACCCTGTGGTTTCCATCTTCTGCCATTGTCTTAGTCTATTTACTACTTTTTGTATTGTTCCCCACAGACGGCGCCAGCTGTTGATGGATTTTTTTTTATTCCAAAGGTGATTTGGGAATTTGACCCCTCGAACAAACCTCCCCCAAGTAGTGAATTTGTGTAGTTAGTTGGGAATCAAAACAAACTTGGCAAGCAAATAGAAAATAATAGAGAAAATAAAGGAATAACGTGGTTCGGCGGAGAGTGGCTCCAACCTACGTCCACGAGAACAAAGAAAGGAAATTTTATTACGAGCTCGGGTCAAGACCGACCAGCTTTCTCTCTATCACTAACCTTTCGGGTTCTCTTTACAAGTAGTAAAATTTATAAATTGCTAACCAAAAAGAACCAACCCTCGAAACTAAATCTTCGACTCATTTATATAGGCTCTCAAATCCGTTGTTCCACTAACTTGTGAGGCCAGCTCACGTCATCCTATCACTGTCGTCCATGCTCTTTTCTCCTAACTGCTTTGCAAACAGTACCTCTGGTATTCTGACTCAGCCACCCTCTGTCAGCAAAAAGCCATCATTCCCACATTTATCCTCTACTATATGTTATGCCCATGGGACAGCCTGTAATTCAACCATTTCAACGATGTTCCGTGTGTTAAAAGGAAAGTCTCTGACCAACTCCCGCCATATCAGCCTATGGGAGGCTCAAGCTTTCATGAATGGTGCTGGATCCTCCTTTGCTTCTTTACCAGGTCAAGTCGGTAGTCACGGACCACCTCGGGCCATCCTCCGTAGACGCTCAAGTGTTGTCAAACCTTATATCTTTTCATTAGGTGGGGTCAGTATCCCAGTATCCTCAATTGGCTCTTCCCTCAGACGTTCCTCAGAACTACTGGCTCGAGTCACTCATTTGATTTCACATCCTTGCAAAGACCTTGGACCTTCACCTGTTAAGCTCAAAACCCATTATACCCCTTTTCAGGCTTCAGAGTTCCTCGGGGTTGAAATTTACCATCAACATCTGTCACCTAGTTCTCGATATCAATTAGTTGGTGAGTTGATACCGAGAACTACAATAAAGGTATAGATTGTGCCCATGTCCTCGGGTCTCAGCTCGTGACTATTCATATTGATGCTTGATCTCGATCAAGTATAGAATCTCAAGTCTACACCACCTCATAACAGGTACCGCAACTGCAAGCTTCATTTCTGCTTCTCGTGAAAATCCACATCAGGTTCACAACCTTGATCTAGCACCTCTGCCTCTGATCCATAGCTGGGTCATTTCTTCCACTAGGTCTTCTCGGACTGAAGAAGTCGACATGAACTAACTCTAGTCAGTCTATTATTTGGCTTCACCGCTTGAAGAAGCTCATCTTGTACTGCCTCATACTGATGAATGCTCTTGACATATTGCGATCCCGAAAGGGAATGATCTGCAAAGACCTACAAAATAAAAATCAAACCACGAGGGAAAGCTTTCATCAGGCTATCACACAGAAATAGGTCCTCGACGGGACATAACTCAGCCCCGAGCTGATCTGACAAAGAGAGGCATTGGGAAAAAACCGACCCCCAAGCCATTTAATGCGAAACTCCATGGGGAATATTCTGTTAAGTCTTGCAAAACGGAAAACAAACCATGGGGAAAGCTCCTCATGCCATTAATAAAATAACTAGGCATCGGGGGAGAAATTCTGACCCCGAGCCTTCTTACCCTTATGAGCTATAGTTAGTCATGGAGGTCCGGGGACCTTACGCGATATGTGCCTCCCAAACCAATCACCTCAGGGATCTTTGTTAACCCCGGGCTATGGATTCCAGAAAGGGGTGGCAAACTCCATGAGGGCATGATCCCTCCCCATTCTATGCAGAGCCCGAGGCTGCAATCGTCACGGAGGCCCTCTAACCATACTTGCTATGGTTATTCCGAGCTCCAAATGTCACGCCGGCCTCCAGCCACCCATGATATGGTTACTCCGAGGCTCCAAACACCACGGAAGCCCTGGGGCCTTCCCTGTACTATGCACCTCAATAGGGAAGTCAAATGTCACGCAGGCCTCGCACCACACGTTTTATGTTCATCCCGAGGCTACAACTCCACATAGGTCCTCCCACCCAATTGTGCTACGTAGCTCGCCTTCCAAGCCTCCTGGCTGATGATGTCTCAACATCTCCTCATTTCGTCAGGTGTCGTTCGACTATTCTAGATGATAGGCATCAGATGATCTTTTGTCATTCTTGCATTCACTCTTCTACCGATTCTCCTCCAACACTGTGGTTTCCAAAAAGGCTTGCGTCACCTCCCTTTCCATTCGTGCATTCTCCCCTTCCAACTATAGATTTTCTTCCATCTTCCTCATCCATTCCATCATCGAAGTCTCTGAAGCCCTGTGGTTTCCATCTCTTGCCATTGCCTTATTGTGTTTGTTATTTTTTGTACTGTTCCCTACATACGGTGCCAGCTGTTGACGACTGTTTTTCGTTTCAATGGTGATTTGGGAATTCAACCCCTCAAACAAACCTCCCCATAAGTAGTGAATTTGTTTGGTTAGTTGGGAACCAAAGCAAACTTGAAAAGCAAATAGAAAATCACAGAGAAAAGAAAGAATTAACATGGTTCGACGGAGAGATGCTCCAACCTACGTCCGGGAGAGCAAAGAAATGAAATTTTATTACGAGCTCGGGTCAAGACCAACCAAATTTCTCTCTCTATCACAAAGCTTTCGGGCTCTCTTTAGAAGTAGTAAAATATAGAAATTACTAGCCAAAATGAACCAACCCTCGAAACTGAATCTTCGACTCATCTATATAGGCTCCTAAATCCACTATTCCACTAACTTGTGACGTCAGTGTTGGATAATATGACCCATAGCGTCACTATTTGTACAGATCACGGTGTTGTTGTACAAATTAACTATGTGACAAGGAAATTGCACTCTCATCATTTGTGATTAGATCACCATAGATGTATAAATGAAGAGAGGTCCATATGATTAGTTCCTGGATTGAGATGATATGAGACAGTATCAGTCCATGAAGGATTAATCATTAAATATTCCTAGCCGGAGTATTATCGAGACAGGACATCGATAATGCGGAATAGGCTAGTATTGCACTTGTGTGCGTTGTGAGGGCACAACGGCATAGTTCTCATATATATAAGTGTTGGATACTTATGCAAGTGCGATAGGAGGTCGTGTTTCACCGATGGTACGGGAAACAGCTTCGCTCTGGATAGACCCCTCGGAATCCCATTGGTATTATGACTATGTGTCTATGGGAGGCCGAAATCAGGGTAGGTGTGTATAGTCTTAACCTGAGACTTACATCGCTAATACTTGCGATAATCGGTAGACTTTAGTCTTGGTGGTACAGGGCTTTAACCGATTCTGCGTACACCACTTCTGGGTTTATCAGAGAGTCGTAGTGTATTGGGTGTGATGTCAAGACGGAAGTATCACTTCAGTCATATTGGAGATGATGTCACGCAGGATACGGTATTAGTGCTCTTAAGTGCTGCGCGGCCATCGGGATATTATGACAAGGTCATGTATATCCGATTATAGAGACTAGTTACCAGACATCCGACATGTGCTTCGTACGGGGCAGACACAAATCCAGCCCCAGGCCTAGCACGTGACTATCCGATACTGGGCCGATATACACAATACTACGGTATACTACGCTTGATATAGATCTATATATTCCTGTAAGAATATTTCTGGAGAATTGGGTAGGCATGGCGCTTTGCTAGAAGCCAACCTTGTCTTGTAAATCGGTATAAACGTAGTACGAGGTGCTTACGTGTTCGGATAATCCGACGACCGTATTTACTGCCAACATATCCGGAGATCTCATTGGTCGCTTCCTGAAGATTCACCGATGATGTATAACTCGCACTTTAATTAATCTAGGATTAATTAGAAGAGAGAGAAAATTAATCTGGGATTAATTGCGGAGATATTTTATCTGGGATAAAATATTAATTAAAGAGAGAGAACGATTAATTTGGAATTAATCGATAAAATAATATATTTGATATATTATTAGAAATTGGATTTCGACGCGGAATTAAAATTAGATTTTAATTCGGGCGAACGAATTAATTTAGAATTAATTCGTTAGCGATGTGATAGTGATTTCGCTAGGCGTAATCATTTAATTACGACGCGACGGAAAATTTGTTAATTGGAATTAGCGAACCCGAGCCGAGAGAGTGATTGCGAGCGCATTCGCATTTCGAATTCGAGCGCGGCACGCAAGTCACATCAAGCGTCAAATCGTTAGTCACATCATACGTCAAATCAATGTCACTTTGAGTGATGTGATGTGACTTAAAGTAAAAAGTAGAAGTGATATGGTTGTTGGAAAAAGCATTAATAAACTTTTACTTTTTGACTTTTGGTATTTTGGAAAATTGAAAAGTTGTATATGGTTTATTTTATTTTTTGGAAAAATATAAACCAAAATTACATTTTTCTTTTGATAAACTCTCTCTCTCATTTACGGTTTCTTGTAGAAACCATTTCCCTCTCTTTTCTCTTCTCCCTCTCACGGCTCACTGCCGATTTCTCAAAAATTTTGGTTAGACCGAATTTGTGAGAAGCAAAGAAGATGAACAAGTGCTAGCACACACCTTGGGTTATATAGGTGATAGGGAAACGAATTTGTGAGCTTGGAAAGCTTGAAGTTTGGAGCTTCAATGGAGTCTTGCATGGCCGATTTTGGAGCATCAAAACAGCCCCCCACCGGCAGTCCACTGCAGTTCAAGAGACCCAAACCGAGCTTCATAGGAGGAGGAGGAAAATGTGTCTTGTTCTTCCTAGCATCAAACCCATCAATGTGAGTATGTATTCCGCCTTACTCCTTGGTTGTATTCAACTCGTTTTTATGCATGTTTGTGATCCTTGGGACTTGATTGAAACTCTACAATGGTATCAGAGCTATTGGTTGCATAAAACGAATTTAGGGTTCTTGAGCAAAATTTGGGGCTTTTTGATTTAAGCATGATTCTGACAAATTGCTTGTTTAAGAATGTTTGTATATGAATTAATTAGAGTTATATGTAATCAATTTGAAGAAAAATTAATTGGATTGATTTTCCAATTTGCTTATTGTTGGCCAAAACTTTAATTTGGGTAAACTCAATTTGAGCATCTAATGATTAAATTGTTTAGTATAGTATGCTTGAATGAGGTTGAATTGATGTTGTGCATAATCAATTTCATGAAATTTGGTTGGATCCATTTTTCCCCAAATTTTGGGCATGACAAATTTGGGTAAACTTGATTTTGAGCATGTTTAATGAAATTGGATGATTTAGAATGCTTGAATGTTGTTAATTGATGATTGATTAGATCAATTTGATGAAAAAAAGTGTTTGGAACAATTTTCCCCAATTTGCTTGTGATGACCGAAATTGAAACCCTAATATTGTCTTGGATTTTGATTTTTTGTTCATTGGATGACTTGCAAATCATTTGGGGATGTTGAATTTATGTTGATTGGGTTCAATTAGATTGAATTTGATTTGGGCATAATTTCCTCTTTGGCCGAGACATTAAAAGCATGTAATTGGGTTTGATTTTGATTTAATTATGTTGGACATGATTAATTGATGTTAAGCATGATTAATTGGACAAATTTCATGTTTTGGAAACTTTGATTTGGGTAATTAAAATGCTATACACTTTAGGTAATTATTTGAAAATTTGGAATTTTTGAAGTTAAATTATTGGGCTTAAAATTGGATTTGGGCTTTTAAGTTGTTATTGGGTTTATTGGACTTTGTTGTACAAAGTTGGTTTAGGCCAAAATTGGTTGGATCCAATTAGGCCCAAAACCGCTTCCAAAAGGCCCAAATGCAACATAATGAACCTTTAACGTTTAATTGGGCCTAATGGGCCTAAATTAATTTATGGGCTTATGGGGTAACTCCCGGATTGGACTTTGGTTGCGGGTTTGACCCGAGTTGACCAAAAGTCCACGCCTCAAGAAATTAATTAAAAGCCCATTGGACTTTAATTAAATTAATATGGATATTAATCGGGCTTTGAGACCCGTAACGATTAAATTTGGAATTTAAGTAGTAAAGGTTTATTTTATAAAGTGTAATATTTAATTTGGAATTAAATAATGAATTAGAATTAAATGCGTATTTAATTGGATTTAATTATGTAATTTAATTTAATTCGTAGAAATCGTACTTTGAGTACGTGTTCGCAATACGAGTTTGACTCGAACAAAATCAAATCGTTGTTTGAACATTGGATGATCACTAATTATCAAGATTAATTAATTTGATTAGATTGATTGATAACATGCTTGTATGAATACATGGTTGTGATGTTTGAATAATGTATATCGGATGGATATTTGAAGGGTGGGGCAATTTTAGAAATTGTTGTAATAAATTTGATTTATTAATTGGACATGCGTGTCCAGCCTTATCTCCTATTTCTTTGTATTCTCTTCTCACCTATTCCCCTCCATGTAAATGAGGTTTCTTTAGAAGTGTAGTGTAACGGGTAGAAGAAATATTTGTAGCTAGCGAGGGGAGAGAGAAAATGAGAGATTTGATCTAGGATCAATGTGTAAAATATACATCCGCATATCATTATTATTCTACATATGCGCTTTATTATGTGTTTAGAATGCATGTTTAAGGGTGTATGATGATGAGACCTTAACAAAGATAATAAATTGGTAGCCAATTTGCACGCGAAAAACCCTCGTTAAATATCAAGCGTTTATTTTCCTTCCATTGAGTGATTCTTACTCAAGATCCGAGATTGGCAGGGGTTGTTGGCCAAAGTCAAGCCCTTGTCCGTCAAAGATGTGTTTTAATCACGAGGCTTTGTTCCATATCGGTGTCGTGTCCAAGTTGTGGTTTGTTGGCCAAAGTCAAGACCACTTCTTGTCCATTGACATTGATTACGAAGCTTCCATGTCAATGGGTCCGCGCTTGACTGGGATCACTAGGTTTGTTGTGCCAAAGCCAAGGCCTAGTTGATTCAGAGGAAAATGGTTAGGGTATATACATTCGATGTATAGGCATATATAAGATATATGTTTGGGACTTGGATGTCCACCTACTGGATCTAGGAGTTGGATGAGATCCAATTGATCTTCGAGATCTACCTAGTTAATTATCATACAATTTGTTGGCCAAAGTCAAGATTGTGTGATATTTAACGGGATCCTAGCCCACTAGGAAACACGGTTTCCCGAGTACTCGACAGAGGGTTAGAGGCTCGACGAAAAATAGTGGGAGGCAAGAATTGAATTTGCAATACTCGTTCAATTACTCGCCATACGCGCTCATTTAAATTATTTCGTCGTAATATTAAATGTTAGTTGGACTAATATTTAAATTGTTGTTTTAAAAAACAGTTGGACTGTATTATACTTGATTATATATAATTGGATTATATTAATCAATATATTTGAATTAATTAATTTCAGTTTACAGTTGATTTTATAATTGGATTATAGTAATCAATGTAATTGAGGTTAATTAATTGGATTATATTTGATTATATAGTTGGACTATTATAATCATTATAATATATATAGTACCACTAATCGTTGATTAAATAGTTGGACTATTGTAATCAAGATAAAATTGAAAAGTTGGATATTTAAAATATAATCTGGGATTAAAATATTTTAAGTGATTTAATTTTCAAATTGGGAATAAATAATAGGTTACTTTATTTGATAAAATAACTTATTATACCTTACGCCCAAAATTAAGCAAAATAAGTAAAGCGTAAAATCTTTGGAAGATTTATGTGATGATGACTTTAATGCTTAATTTAATATACTTGTCATAAATCTAATTTTAGATTTAAGAAGTATTAAAATTGCAATTTATAATTCTTGGAGAATTAATTGACTATTCTAGAGGAGATAAAGTCAAAGTTTGCAATTGGGCATGTAGCACGAGGTGCACATCGTTTCGATATTCTAAAAACCAAGGCTTGGCCTAAGGTTTCTGAAATATTGAAAAGGATAATTGACATATCCCAAAGTGACTACCATTTGGATATGGCAGACACGAAGGAATTAAAGAAAGGGCGAGGCTCTAACTTTAAAATATTTGTCAAAGTTATGTTCACTACTAGTATTGAAATTGGATTTTAAATACTTAGTGTGGTGCATAAAATATATGTATTGATGTTCAGAATCCGCTATGAGCTGGATACTGACTTCAAGCCGAGATTTCTCTGCGAATCGGAAACGGGACGAAAGTCGCTGTTTCGACCGTAGATACCTAAGTTTAGGAACTACCCTTTGGGTATGTACTTAAATTAGGAACTGTTATAATGTAACTAGTGTTGACTAGAGACATTATCTCTATATCAGTGTTTAATCTGTTGCGGATAAAACCTTTATATTATATAACACTAAGTGTTTTATTATATAAAGATGATACTGAGATAAATACATTAGATGTAAATAACAGAATTTATATTTTGAATATAAATAAAATCTCAAACATATAAAATGACAAATAAATAGCTCAAATTGATTTGATCAATAGAGACTTATTTGTGGCATTGTTGTCTAGGACACAATTTTACAAGACTCGTATATCCACACTTTTGAAGATGGGTACGTACTAGGATGATTTGATTATTCAAATAAGGTCTGCGAATCTAGTTTATTAGATAAAGTACCTAAAATACTATTTACTTGGTAATAGTAAAAGGGCCACCGATCTGTTAGCCCTATTCATGGTGAAGTAAGTGGGCCCATATCTAGTTAGGCTAGATGTGAACATGAATATTTCGTGTCCTTAAACGGATGTGGCATCACGTTATGGTTATGTGTTTCTTTTGAAGAACACAAATCGGAAACTTTTAAGTTTCGACACGAAATAGACAAAAGATCGTTATAGTATTATTCCGCCACGGTAAGACCGTAATGGAAAATACTTAAGCAGTAAGTTTCTTATATACTTGAAAGAGTATAGTATTCTTTCAAATGAGGACTCCTCCCGGAACACGTCAAAGTGACGGTGTGTCCAAACGGATTAACCGAATCATGTTATACGTGATAAGGCTAATCATGAGTCGCTCTGAGCTACCATTTCCTTCAACGGATAAGTTTTAACAGTGCAATAACTTATTTAGAATAAGGTTCCATATAAATCTGTTTGACATATGTCATATAGATATGAACAGTGAAGAAACGAGGTTTCTCATTCCTGATAATTTGGGTATGCCAGGCATAACGTTTGGATAATACCAAACTAAGGACCCAAATTGGATAAGTGCCAATATAGGTTATCCTAAGGGAAACCATAAGTATAGTACTTATAAATCTCACATGAGAACAATGTGATTGTTGCTCACCATGCGGTTTTTCCTGAGAGGAATACCGATATGCAGTGGTCAGTGGGAGGATAGTGATACTCGATGAAAATCGGAGTAATACTGTTCAAGGCACGAAGTCCTTAATGGAACACAAATAGTTCATCTATGATGAATCTATACCATTAATCTTCGAGCACACAAGAACCGCGTAGATCAGAGAGAGTCAGAAAACAACCTGGGGTATGGGTTTCTGATCTCACCTCATAAAGATGTTAATCTTTTAAGGTACACCAACTGATTACGTATGAGGTAGTGATACAAGGTATCGACTCTCTATTATGACAAAGTGTCATGAGTCCAAAATGGATTCCATGTATATCAACAAGTTTGGATACTAGTTGATGTACCATAAGGCATTGTGCCTATTGGTACTTTATAAGTCTTCAAGGAAGACATACATGGAAGGCAACATACCAACATACTAAGCTAGGCTTGTAAAGAAAAGGTAGAGTTATCAACATTGTGTTGATTCCGACGAAACCTTTTACATGTTGCCATTGTAAATCCATTTGGATAATGCTTGCTAAAGCTGTGTATTTCATTTATGAAATATGACAGCTTAACGAAAAATCGTTTTCCTGAAAAGGAAACCTTTCGGAGGATGTTTATAACATCCTGTCGGTTTTATCGTACCATAACAAGCAAACAAGGTTTGCAGGTTATTCGATCCATGTTTGGATTGAAGCAAGCATAGGTTCTAGGAATTGTCGTTTTGATGTAATCATAATGGAGTATGATTTAATTCAAAACGAAATGATTCTTGTGTATATAAAAGGGTTAGTGGGAGTGCACTGACATGAATGTCCTATAAAATAATGATAATATGTCATTTCTTGGAAATGAAATTCCCATAAAGCAATCGGTGAAAGCTTGGCTTTCATAAGAAATTCTCCGTAGAATTCTGGGGAGTAACAACCTTTATTCAAGGAATAAAGATCTACTGAGATAGATTTGGAGTTGTTAACACTCTCTGGAAATTATACATTTAAAATGTACTTGTATTGGTGTCTCATACGCTTCGAGCATATGGAGTCACAATCGGGTCAATCCAAGTGATAGTCATTGGATTGAAGTTAAGGACATCTATTAGTATCTTAGAGAACTAAAGATGCTGTCTTAAGTTATGGAGTAGGAGAACTTGAAGTGACTAGGATCACTGCTGCAAGTTTCCAAACCGGTAAATACTGCGGTACTATAAAGTTTGAATAACGGGACAGTAAGCTGGAAATATTCCGAGCAAGATAACTGTTACCGAATTAACAACAAATGCGGATTATTGCTGCAGCTGAGGCAGCAATAGAAGCCATTTGGATCGATAATAAATCTAATTAGATTAGATATAGTTCTTTTAGCAACTGAGCTAGGCGTCAGCACAGGCTAAAGAATTAATGGTCTCATCGACGATCCAGATATATACTTCTATATTCATCTGATTCGTTAGACCGAATTTGTGAGAAGCAAAGAAGATGAACAAGTGCTAGCACACACCTTGGGTTATACATAGGTGATAGGGAAACGAATTTGTGAGCTTGGAAAGCTTGAAGTTTGGAGCTTCAATGGAGTCTTGCATGGCCGATTTTGGAGCATCAAAACAGCCCCCCACCGGCAGTCCACTGCAGTTCAAGAAGACCCAAAACCGAGCTTCATGGAGGAAGAAAATGTGTCTTGTTCTTCCTAGCATCAAACCCATCAATGTGAGTATGTATTCCGCCTTACTCCTTGGTTGTATTCAACTCGTTTTATGCATGTTTGTGATCCTTGGGACTTGATTGAAACTCTACAGTCAGCTCATGCCATCCTGTCATCGTCGCTCATGCTCATTTTCCCCAGCCATTTTACAAATAATAGCTCTGGTCTTCTGACAGCCACTTTGCAAAAGTAGCTCTAGACTTCTGACTCAACTACCCTCAGTCAGCAAAAAACATTATTCCCACATTTATCCTCTGCTAGACGTTCTGCCTATGTGACAACCTGTAATTCAACCACTCCAACGTTGTTTTGTGCGTCAGAATGAAAGTCTCTAACCAACTCACGTCATATCAGCTTGTCGGAGGCTCAAACTTTCATGTACGACTTACGCCATTCATACATAAGCACGAGATACTGCAACCCCGACCTAGGTCCCCGGGTCGGTGTGCCAAGAGGAATAGCACTGGATCCTCCTCCTTGCTTCTTTAACAGGTCGGGTCGGTAATCACGGGACCACCTCGGGTCACACTTCACAGATGCTCAAGTGGAGTTGAATATGATACCTTTCCATCATGTCGGGTCGGTATCCATCCTATCCTCAACTGGCTCTGTCCTCAGGTGTTCCTCTGAACTACTGGCTCGGGTCACTTGTTTGATTTCTCATCCTCACAAGAACCTTGGACTTTTATCTGTTAAGCTCAAAACTCATTATATCCATCTTCAGGCTTTCAGAGTTCCTCGGCGTTGAAATTTACCATCAACAAATTTTATCGAAGATTATGCTCATTTTCCCGCGGTAGTACAAAACTAAAGTTGATGGTACACTTTTCTAATCATATTATTATTTGTTTCTTCTGTTTATTAATTCGCTTACAACGCAAAAGTTGCTTGCGTTAACACTTAACATTCTTAAAGATACAAATAGTACTGAGAAATTAAGAGATAATAATATGCTTTAATCATTGGCATTGCTATCATATTTTTTTTTTTAGGTTCTCGGAAGTCGATGATTGATCATTTCTTTCAATGTTCATTTCACTATTACATTACTAAAACTTTATCGTGTTTATTGCTTGCGTTTTAATTATACAGCAGTATGCTAATGACGTGTAGGCGACTATGAAAGGTTTATGCTCTTTTAATTCCTTCTCTTTGTTAACACATTTCTTTCACTAGGTTAGTGATTAATTAGTTGTATCTAATCTTTACCATATCCCTGGGAAAGAAGCCTATTATTTATTATATATTTTTTTTAAAACGAGCTAAAGAATTTATAATTTTGTTCTTAAGGGGCGTGTCTTGCTGATGTAGGGCTCAGGATCTCACATTGAGGTCTTGGCTTCGAATCCATGGAATGTGTTTCTTATAAGAGTCTGGGACAGCTGGAGGTTTTACCTACTCCGCTTAAGCTCGGAAAAGATGATTTGACGACATAATTTCCAGCGATTCCAAAAAAAAAAAATAAAAAATTATAGCTTTATAATTGATGTATGAATGTAAGTTATACATCAATTATATAAAGATCAATTAATGAATATAATACATGTACACAACTATTAAGCAAGGAGTAGAATATTGACAATTTGTCATTGACCAGCTGCAGAATAAGAAAACAAATATTTGAAAAAAAATAAATTACGTTCAGACCTTGTCATCATCATCATCGCAGTCACAAGAGTCACCGACAGCATTGTTAGTTCTTATCCTTGTACAGAGCAAAACCATCCCAAGCCATAACAGTCCTTTAACAACCCTAGCCATGCCAATGGTGACAGTCAGGTAATACAACCACCACCCAACAAAATCAGCAACTCCCACACTCATAAGCATCTCTTTTTTAGCCTCAGCCGCCACCACCAGCGACTCAACTTCATCTCTCAGCTTCCACCACCACAACCCACCAAAACTCATCGCCATAGCCACCCTTTCCACCCAACTCTCCTCCCTCGACACCCCCACGAAACACGTGTCGTCCACCACGGGCTTCACCACCGTCCTGAACCAAAGAAGCATCGTTTCATCCAACCCTAAGAAGAATATGACTCTACTTATCAAACTTCTCTCTATATTACCCAATCTTGCTCCTTCAATTCCTGCCCCGATGCTTCCTTCGAGTCCCAAGCCAACGCAGACTTGTAAAGTGCAGAGGAAAATCCATGCTGTGTACAAACGGGGCTGATAAAATTTTCCCGGTGACTCGCTTAGAATTGTGAGCTTTCCTGTTAGGCTATGCACAAGAGTTGCTATGCTAACAGTTGAAACAAGAATGTAAACAAGAGCTGGGTTTATATACAAGAAAAAAGAAAATAAAAATGAAGAGGATGGTACTTCTGTGGGATAAGAGATTACTGATAAGAGATATTGGGCACATGAAACTCTTGCTAAGAGAAGAAATGAGAGAGGAATCAAGAGATTTAGGAGATTGATTGTGAGAATGTAGAAGGGTTCCATCAAGAGCTTCTTAGCCTTCAGTTGCCAATTCTGCCAGCAGCTGCCCATTTTTCTTTTCGCTCTCAAATATTTGGGAAGAAAAAAAAGTTTATGAAATAACATAACATAAGGTCTATATACTTATTAGTTAAGGGCAAGGGAATATTAGAGTGGTTGTTCTCACGTCCATTGTTTAAGTTAGTTGACACACTTAGACATGGTCCAATTCCATGCCTTTTTTTATTTTCTATTATTTATGGAATATATAATTTATATTCAACATGTATTAATAAGTATACATGGTAAGAATTTAGAAAACCACCACAGTAGCTGATAGGGGTGTTCATAAGGTTGGGTCAACCCACGATCCGACCCACGTGGGTTTAAAAAAAATTGATTTTTTCAGGTTTACCCGACCAAACCCATCCCGACCCGAAATTTATGAATTGGGTCACATGTTTGATATTAAAACCCGACCCGGTCTGAAATTATAATATTTTTTTATTTTTCTAAAAATTTATTATTTTCTAATTTTTTTTCTTAAGTTTGTACTATTATTTCATTTATTTATTACTTTTACTGTCTCAAAAATTTATATATATGATAATTTTCGGGACATAAAATAACTAATATTTATTTCAAAAATAAAAAATTCATTAAAAAAAAAAAATTTCCCGGCCAGAACTGATCGGGTTTCACCCCTCAAATTTCGAGTTCAGATCGCACGACCCGCGTGACCCGACCCGTTCGAGTCTCACATTTTTCAAAAAAAACTTGACCCAACCCTAGGGGTGTGCATCAGTCGGTTCGGTCGATTTATCCTTGATTTTTTAACCGAACCGAAATTTTTTTTGTTAAATAAATAATCAACCGATTTAACCATATGATGACACATAACTATTAACCAATATAACCACTATATTTTCATCGGTTTTGATTAATTCGGTTATTAACCAGTCCAGAATTTCAACAAATATAAATTCATCAACTCAACATTCAACAAAGCAATTTAACACAAATATAAATTCATATTCATCAAAAAGACATCAAATCAGAATATAATTTAACACAAATATAAATTCATCAACTCATCAAGAATTTTTTAGAAGGCAATTCAGAAAGTCAGAAGACAACTCAAAATTACAAAATCCATCAAAAATACAAATATATTATGTGGTCAACAACTAATAAATAAACAATTCTCATTAATCATATTCAAAGTCAGCAACTCAGGGCCTCAAGCTCAGCAACTCATCAAAACAATTCTGTCATTACTCATATTCAAAATCTGAAGTGACCTTGATTCCAAGTTTTGCCATTTCTGCATTATTTCAAGTACACAACATATTTTTAGTTTGTCATATATGAAAAAATAAAGACAATAAATTTAATAGTAATACTTAACAGTTAACATAATATTAATTTTTTCCATTTACCTTGCTCAAGCTTCAAAACTTCTATTTGTTCCTCATTTTCAATAATTTTCTTCATGAAATTTTGAAGCCAATCTTGAGAACACATTAAGGATTCTACAATTTTAGAAGTCAAATAGCTCCTGAATTCATCCAATATTCTCCCACCTATGTAAAAAGCCGACTCCGATGCAACAGTTGACATTGGTATTGCTAGCACATCATGTGCCATATCTGAAAGTAAAGGAAACCTGGAACAGTTAAGCTGCCACCATCGAAAAATTTCAAAGTCATCATAATCGTCTTCACCTTCATCTGTCAAATACTTTTCCAAATCAGATTTTGCATCACCATCATGAGATTCATACCTAAACCTCTTATACTTGGATATCACAAGCTTTGATACAGAAACTGCAAGATCGTTGCCTTGTACATAAGTCGTAGATGATGATGAGGTAGCAAAGATAGAATTTGGATGTCTCTGACTGTTTGTAGATGCAAGCTTCTTATAACCCTCATATAGCTCATAAATTGCATCTTTCACACTCTTAGCCAATTGACCACCTAATTCTTTTGCGTACATGTGTTCTAATGCAAATTCAACATACCCTAATTTTCTCCTAGGATCAAGAATGGTGGGTATGTAAATCAATTTGTTCATTTTGTCACTTTTCCCTCAATATTTCTCATACTTTTGCCTCATTTTTATTGCCATAGCACTCATATCCATGTCATCACCGTTCTCCAACTCATTCAACAAGAAATCAATTACAGTAATCTCCTAAAAAAAAGTGTTGGCAGTTACATATTTCGTTCCAGAGACACGTAATGTAATCTCATAGAAATGTCGTAGGAAAACTACCAAGCTATTAATATTGTTCCAATCATCATCCAAAGGAACTCCATCATAATTTAATGTAAGATCTCTACTAAAATTTGGAACTAGATCATCATATCTCTCAAAAGTATTTCTGAATTTCAAATCCACATCAAGCATCTTGTAGGTGGAATTCCACCTTGTGGGACAATCAAGATTCAACATACACTTGCAATCAATTTTCTTAATAGCTACACATTCATTAAACTTTTACAGCCTAGAAGGAGATTGTCTAATGAATTTTACAGCCTGTCGAATACGGTCAACTAACTTGATAGCCTCTTTCAAACCATCTGTTACAACTAGATTCAAGATATGTGCAACACATCTAACATGTAGATAATTAGCTTGAAGAATAGTGGTTGGCTATGTTCTCATTTTTCTCCTCAAATAATCTATAGCAACATCATTAGAGCCTGCATTGTCAACTGTCACAGTCATTACCCCATCAATTTCCCAAGCAGATACACATGTCTCTATGGCCCTACAAATTGCCTCTCATTTATGACTAGAAACTGAACAAAAATTCAAATTTTTTTTGTTTAATTTTCAGTTCTCATCAATATAATGTGCGGTGAGACACATATAATTGACCCTTTTGTATTGAAGTCCAAGTATCAGTAGTTAGGAAAATTCTTTTTGCAGATCTCTTCAGCTCAGATTTATAGCATTTCTTCTCATCAAGAAAAAATTTGAAACAATCTCTAGCATAAGTCCACATAGAATTAATATGAAAGCGTAGGCATGCAACACTCATGAAATGCCTAAAATCATCACCCTCTACGAATTTAAATGGCAGTTCATTAATGATTAATATTTTGATCAAAGCCAACCTAATTGCATTCTAATCAAACTTCCAATTAGTTAAATAGGTAACTTCTTGACTTTTAGAGTCAACATGAATACTAATAATGGATTGTTTAGGGTATGCAGGCTTTGTGGCTAAATATTTCTTGCAAATACTAAGATGATATTTGAGAGATGATGTAACATTAGTTTTGGAACCACTATAAAATTCACTATGACAGTAATTGCACTTACTTAAAGGATTTTCATCACCACTTTCAGGCTTTGTGAAGTGATCCCAAACTACAGATCGTCTCTTGTTTTTTTTCCTCATCTTAGGGGGCCTCAAAGTCAAAATATCTGGAACAGATGAAGACTCTTGCGTAATTGGATTTTGACTAGGGTTTGGATGAGAAGTTTCATATGCAGGTTGTCCAATTTCACTTGCTTCACCTTGGTTCATTTCCACAAGTCATCCTCCAATCTGAAACAGAACACAAATACAAAATAGATGTTTGTTGTCAAATGCATGAAGGATAAACCAGAAAAGGAAGTGAGAAAATACTTGAATGTACAAAGTAAAAAATGCGAATAAGAAAAGCACTAAATGTAGCTGTCTTAATTATATGTTCTGATTATTATCTCCCAGAAAGAAAAAACAAACCTTAATTATACATAGTACTTCTACTTCACCATGCTACAAGTCTACAAGAATTGCTACACGGGTTTACATAATTAATTAAGTATCTGATACTGAAAATCATTACCGACTAAAAATAATTTCGATTATATATTTTTAAAATTGAAACCAAGATAATACAATCTAATATACTTTGGATATTGAATTATTTTTTCAATTTGATATTTTATTCAAGATATCCAACCAAATTATTATCCCTATTCATAATCCAAAATCTTTAAAAATCACCCTCATTGTAAAAACCATTTTAGATGGGACTTTTGCTTAAGAATTTAAATAATAAGAAAGCACTAAATTTTTTTGCTAATGTAAATTTATTTTAGGAGAAAATTGTTTTGCTAATGCGTTGGGAGGGTCCCCAAAAACCGAAAAATCCAGTAACATTAAAGGTTTCTTAACAGGCAACTGTGGATTAAGGAATTGATCAACATCACAGCCAATGGGTTATATTATTAGCAGAAACTCTCTATTGCAACAGCCGAACACAGTAGATGGTACTCCTACCGGAGCACTAAAGCAATCTGACTTATATTTTGGGATAAACAACATGAACAACGTACCTTCAAACCTTCCAAGACCCTGCAATGATTTTGTTTTGAGAAAAAATGTGTTGATTTTGTGACAGAAGTGTTGGGTTTTCTAGGTCAAACCAAGATCAAATTAAGTAATGAAATGTGCGAATACAACAAAGTAAAGTAGCGAAAAATACTCACTTTGATCGGCTTTTGGATGCGATGAACACAAAAAAAATTTCATCCTTGAGTTTCGGCCAAGCCCTATGTGGTGCTCCTTATGTTGATCTTCAAGCTCCAAGCTTTGAGTGTTGATTCCAAGCTCAAGGGTTGGTTTCCCTATCACCTTTGAATGATCTCTTTAGTGTGCTAGCACTTGGAAAAATTTGCAACAAATTGTTTCCTTATTCTTGTATATGTCTCGGCCAAGCCAAGAATTTTGAAAGGAAAAATGGCACAATGCCGAGAGTGAGGGAGAGAAGAGAGATGAGTGTGTTGTGTGTTGATTTCAAAAATCAAGTAATGATATACCAAACATTTGGTAAATCACTTTCATCATTACCAACTTGGAGTGTAATATAAGTTTCCATCATTTCCTACACCAACTTCCATCACCATAAAGGTGAATGAATGACTAGTGATGTGACTTGATGTGACTTGTGGGCCCCACTTGAATTCAAAATCCGAGTAGGCCCGCAAACACTCCCGGGCTCGGGTTCGCTAATTCCGAATTAACGAATTTTCCGTTGCGACGTAATTAAATCAAATTTAATTAAATAATTATGCCTAGCAAAATTACTATTCACATCGCTAGCGAATTAATTCTGAAATAACTCGTTCGCCCGAATTAAAATCTAATTTTAATTCCGCGTCGAAATCTAATTTCGTTTAATATATCGAATATATTATTTTACCGATTAATTCCGAATTAATCGTTATCTCTCTTTAAATAGTATTTTATCCCAGATAAAATATCTATGTAATTAATCATAGATTAATTTTCTCTCTCTTATAATTAATCATAGATTAATTATGTGCGAGTCATACGTCATCGGTGAATCTTCAGGAAGCGACCCATGAGATCCCTGGATATGTTGGCAGTAAATCCGGTTGTCGGACTATCCGAACACGTACGTACCTAGTACTACATTTTTACCGATTTACAAGACATAGTTGGCTTCTAGCAAAGCATCGTGCCTACCCAATTCTCCATAAATATTCTTAATGGAATATATAATCTGTATCAGGCGTAGTATACGTAGTATTGCGTATTGCGATCCAGTATCGGATGTCACATGCTAGGCCTGGGGCTGGAATTATGTCTGCCCCGTACGAAGCACATATCGGATCTCTGGTAACTAGTCTCTATAATCGGATAAACATGACCTAGTCATATTATCTCGATAGCTGCAGCATTAAAGAGTACCAGTTCCTTATCCTACGTGACCATCATCTCCATATGACTGAAGTGATACTTCCATCTTGACATCACACCCAATACACTATGATTCTCAATATACCCAGAAGAGGCGTACACAGAACCTGTTAAAGCCCTGGACGACCAAAACCAAAGTATATTGATTGTCGCAAGTATTAGCGATGTAAGTCTCAGGTTAAGACCAAATACACCTACCCTGATTCGGACTTCCATAGACATATAGTCATACTACTAATGGAATTCCGAGGGGTCTATCCAGAGCGAAGCTGTTTCCATACCATCGGTAAACACAACCTCCTATTACACTTGCATGAGTATCCAATATCCAAATATATGAGAACTATGTTGTTATGCTCCCATAACACGCACAAGTGAAATACTAGTCTATTCCATATTATCGATGTCTAATCTCGATAATACTACGACTAGGGATATTTTAATGATTAAACCTTACTGAATTAATATTGTCTCATATCTTATTAATCCGGAACTAATCATATGGACTTTTATCATTTATATATCCCGGTAATCCAATTACAAATGATAAAAGAGTAATTTCATTTGTCACATAGTTAATTTGTACAACAACACCATGTTATGTACAAATAGTGATGTTATGGGTCATAATTGTCCAACAATCTCCCAGTTGGCCTATAGCCAATCACTCAAGTGTTCTACACCTGAACTATGTACGGGTCGCTCAAATTTCTGCTGAGAAACAGCTTTCGTCAGCAGATTTGCAAGGTTATCATCTGATGCGATTTTTACGATCATCACATCGCCACGATGTATGATCCGACGAATCAGATGAAATAGTTTAAGTGTATACTTGGATCGTTGATGAGACCATTAATTCTTTAGCCTGTGTTGTAGCCTAGCTCAGCCGCTAACAGAACTATTCCTAATCTAATTAGGATTATTATAGATCCAAAACACTTCTATTGCTGCCTCAGCTGCAGCAATATTCCGCTTTTGTTGTTTATTCGGCAACAGTATCTTGCTTGGAAGATCTCCAGCTCACTGTTCCGTTATTCAAACTATATAGTACCCTTATGTCGACTTATAGTCATTTTTGTCAGTTTGGAAACTTACAACAGTGAACCCAGTCACTTCAAGTTCTCTTTCTCCATAGCTTAAGAAAGCATCCTTAGTTCATCTAAGATACTTAAGGATGTTCTTAACATCAATTATGTGACTATCACTTGAATTGGTCTGATTGTGACTCCATATGCTCAAAGCATATGAGACATCAGGTCGCGTATATCTTTCAAATGTACGAGTTCTCGGAGAGTGCCAACAGATTTTAGATCTATCTCAGTAGATCTTTATTCCTAGAATAAAGGTTGTCTCTCCCAAGTATTCTACGGAGAATTTTTCATGAAAGCCAAGCTTTCACCGATTGTATTATGGAAATATCATTTCCAAGAAATGATATATCATCATTATATAGGACAATCATTGTCAGTGCGCTCTCACTAACCCTCTTATATACATAAGAATCATTTTCATTTTGAATTAAATCATATACCATTATGATTACATCAAAACTATAGTTCCAATAACGCAATGCTTGCTTCAATTCATAAATGGATCGAATTAACTTGCAAACCTTGTTTCCTTGTTTAGGTACGACAAAACTGTCAGGATGTTGTAAACATCCTCCAAAAGGTTTCCGTTTAAGGATAGCGATTTTGACGTTCAGCTGCCATATTTCATAAATGAAACATGCAGCATCAGCAAGCATTATCTAAATGGATTAAACTATGGCAACGAGTAAAAGGTTTCGTCGTAATCGACACAATATTGATAACGATACTTTTTCGCTACAAGCCTAGCTTTGTACGTTGGTATGTTGCCATCCATGTATGTCTTCCTTGAAGACTTATATAGTACCAATAGGCACAATGCCTTCCGGTACATCAACCAGTGTCTAAACTTGGTTGGTATACATGGAATCCATTTCGGACATCATGGCACTTTGCCATAATAGAGAGTCGATACCTTGTATCACTTTCTCATACGTAGCCGGTTCATGTTCCTCAATAAGATTGACATCTTCATGAGGTGAGATTAGAAACCCATACCTCCCAGGTTGTTTTCTTACTCTCTCCGACCTGCGCAGTTCTTATGTATTTGAAGATTGTGGTACAATTTCATCCCTGATGAACTGTTTGTGTTCCATTAAGGAATCGGTGCCTGGAACAGTATTACTCCGATTTTCATCGAGTTTTACTTTCCTCCCACTTACCACTGCATATAGGTATTCTTATTTAGGAAAACCGCATGGAGAGCAACAATTACATTGTTCTCTTGTGAGTTGTATAAGTACTATACTTTGGTTACCCTATGATAACCTATAATTAGGCACTTATCTGATTTGGGTTCTAGTTTGGTATCATCCAAACATATGCCTATCATTCCCAAATCTTCAGGAATGAGAAAACCCGGTTTCTTTCCTGTTCATATCTAATATGAAATATGTCTAACATATTTTTATGGAACCTTATTCAAAATAAGTATTGCACTATTTAATGCGTATCCATTGAAGGAAAATGGTAGCTCAGAGCGACTCATAATTAACCTTATCATGTCTAACAAAATTTGGTTTCTCCGTTTGGACACACCGCTCAATTGAGGTGTTCCGAGAGGAGTCCTTTATGAAAGAATACTATACTCTTTCAAATATTCGAGAAACTTATTGCTTAAGTATTTTCCACCACGGTCTTACCGTGACGGTTTTATACTTTAGCCGATCTGTCAGTTTATACTTCGTGTCGAAACTCTTTGAATTTGTTAAAAGTTTCCGATTCGTGTTTCAAAAGAAACACATAACCATAACGCGATGCTACATCCGTAAAGGTTACGATGTGTCATATCCACCTCTAGCCTAGCTAGATATGGGCCCACTTACGTCACTATGAATGAGGGCTAACAGATCGGTGGCACTTGCACTTTTACCAAGTAAAAGATGTTTTAGGCACTTTGCCTATTAAACTAGATTCGTAGACATTATTTGAATAGAATAAAATTTGTCCTAGTACCCACTCTTCGAAAGTGTGGATATACGAGTCTTGTTAATGTGTCCCAAACAACATTGCCACAAATAAGTCTCATCTGATTAATTCAGTTTGAGCTATTTATTTGTCATGTCATACGTTTGAGATTCATTTATATTCAAAATATAAATATTGTTATTCACATCTAATGTGCTTATCTCAATATCATGTTTATAAAATAAAACACTTAGTGTTCTAGAATATAAAGGTATACCCGCAACGGGTTAACTTAGATATAGAGATAATGTTTCTAGTCAAACTAGTTACATTATAACAGTTTCCTAATTTAAGTACACACCCGAAAGGTAGTTACTAAACTTAGGATTCTACAGTTAAAACAACGACTCTCGTCCCGTTTCTGACTCGCAGATAAATCTCAACTGAAGTCAGTATCCTGCTTATCAGCAGATCCCGCACATCAGTACATATTTATGTACAACACTTGTATCAAAAATCCAATTTTGAAACCAGTAGTGAACATGTTTATGACAAACATATTTGAAGCCGAAGCCTTGCCCGTCTTCACTTCCTTCATGTCTGCCTTGTCCATACGATAGTCACGCTTCAGTGACCCCGTTTGCCACATTTTAGGCAGACATCTTGGGATATGTCATTTGTCTTCCCAGAAGACTTTGATGATTTTTCCTTTGCCCATTTTAGAAGCTCTGGCTCTGCCTCCTAGAGCATAGCCATCAACTCTCCAAGAGTTTACTATTGGTTCACAATGAACCTGCCCCAGCTTTCGGGTAGAGACTATAAGATCAAATCTTTAGTAGTCTCGGCCACGTAGGTAATGCCCAGCTAACCTAGCTGATCGATGTCAGCAATCATCTGTGACACCCAGTGCTCGATAGATATACCCTCTGACATACGTGAGCGAAAAAGCTTCTTTTGCAATTTTTACTTCTAAGATCTAAGAATAGATCTATGAAGATCTTTAATTTCAACATCATGTTATAAGGATCTAATTTTAGTTTGACGATGGAATTCAAGTGTCATTGCATTAAGCATAAGGATTGAGCACTAAAGTTATCATCACCATGAGTCTTCCAAAACTCATGCTCCACTATTTGCTCAACTCCAGGCTTAGGCCCGAGATGTTTCTCTATCAAATAGAATAACTTCTCAGTTCCCATGACTATCCTGAGGTTTTATTCCCATTCTGAAAATTAAGCCATTTAAAGACTTTTTCACCCAGGATTATGTCTTAAACGCTAATCTTTCATTATCTTGATTGCTATAGTCCACTACCCATCAACGATTTCGGTACTATTAAATATAATGATTACTATAGTCTAACTATATAATCAACTATAATTGATTGGTTAAATTAAAATATTGATTACTATAATCCAATTATATAATCAACTATAATTTGAAGTAGTTTGAATAGAGTCCAACTGTTTATTTAAAACAACAATTAAATATTAGTCTAACTAATATATTTAAGTAATGACGAAAAATTGAAATGAGCGCGTATTGGCAAGTATCTAAACGAAATTGCAAATTTAATACTTGCCTCTCACTATTTTTCGGCGAGCCTCTAACCCTCTGTTGAGTACTCGGGAAACCTAGTTTCCTAGTGGGCTAGGATCCCAATAAATAACACACAACCTTGACTTTGGCCAACAAGTTGTATGAAACTTAACTAGGTAGATCTCTAAGATCAATTGGATCTCATCCAATTCCTAGATCCAGTAGGTGGACATCCAAGTCCGAAACATATATCTAATATATTCCAATATATCCAATATATTCCCTAACCTTTTTCCTCTGAATCAACTAAGACTTGGCTTTGGCACAACAAACTTAATGATTCCAGTTAAGCGGGACCCATTGACCTTGGAAAGCTTCGTAATCGATGTCGATGGACAAGAAATGATCTTGACTTTCCAACAAATCACAACTTGGACAAGACATACGATATGGAACAAAGCCTTCATGATTCAAACACATCCGCGATGGACAAAGGTCTTGACTTTGGCCAACAAACCAGTGCCAATCTTGGATATTGAGAGAGAATCATTCAATGGAAGGAAAACGTTTAATATTTATTGAGGGTTTTTCGCGTAATTGGCAACCAATTAATTATCTTTGATTAGGTCTCATCATACACCCTTAAACATGCATTCTAAAAGCATAATAAGACGCGATAAATAAATTAATAATGATATGCGGATGGATATTTAAAACATTTTGTTCCTAGAACAAATCTCTTCCTTTCCTCTCTCCCGCTAGCACAAATCTTACTTTTACCCAATTACATAACACTTCTAAAGAAACCTCATTTACATTGAGGGGAATAGGTGAGAAGAGAAATACAAAGAGTCAATAGGTAATAGGCTGGACACGCAGGTCCAATTTAATAAATTCTAAATTTATTACAACAATTTCCAAAATAGCCCTCACCCATCTAATATCCATCTGATATACATTATTCATACATCACATCCATGTATTCACACAAAGCATGTTATCAATCAATCTAATCCAATTAATTAATCTTTAATTAATGACCATCCAATGTTCAGACAACGATTTGATTTGCGCGAGTCCAACTCGTTTAAGAATAAGTACTCAAAGTACGAATTCTTGAATTATATCAAACTACAACATTAAATCCAATTCAATTTGTATACAATACTAATTCTTTATTTAATTCCAAATTAAATAATTACACTTTATTAACTAGCCTTTGCGACTTAGATTCTAAATCTAATCTTTATGGGTCTAAAAGCTCAATTAACATCCAATGTCAATTTAATTAAAGTCCAATGGGCTTTCAATTAATTTATAAGGCATGGGCTTTGGCAACCAAAGCCCAATAAGGAATCACCATTTGCCAAAAATCAATTTAGGCCCATTATGCCCAATTAAATTTCAAAAGGCCCATTATATTATATTTGGACTTTATGGAAATGGTTTTAGGCCCAATTGGATCCAACCAATTAACCTAAACCAAACTTGGCCCAACCAAGCCCAATAAGCCCAAATACAACTTTATTAGCCCAATTCCAAATTTAGCACAACTAATTAAATTCCAATATTCCAAATATCATAATTTAATCAATTAAAGTGCATTAGCCATAATTAATTAGTCAAATTAACATTTCCAAAATACCAATTACACTAATAATCATGCTTAATTATATTCAATTCAGGTCCAACACAATTGAGACAAAATCAACTCATTACATGCTATACATGTCACGGCAATGAGGGATTTTTAAAATCGATTTCAATTTCAATCCAATTAAATCCTAAATCAATTTGTCCCTAGTCTTTAAACTCATCCAATGGTCTTAAAAACAAAATCACCATGACCTAGGGTTTATCCATTACATTCGGCCAAGGCACTAAAATTGGGGAAAATTAATCCAATTAATTTTTCACAATTCCAACAATGTACAAATCCAATTTAACATCATCTAACCTCAACCAAATCATCAATTTTAAGAAATCATGCTCAAATCACAAAATCCCAAATTAAAGTTTAAGAACCCTAAATTCAATTTCATGCTTAATAACTGCTCTGATACCATTGTTGGGTTTTCTAGGTCAAATCAAGATCAAATTAAGCAACGAAATGTGCGAATACAACAAAGTAAAGTAGCGGAAAATACTCACATTGATCGGCTTTTGGATGCGATGAACACAAAAAAAATTTCCTCCTTAAGTTTCGGCCAAGCCATATGTGGTGCTCCTTGTGTTGATCTTCAAGCTACAAGCTTTGAGTGTTGATTCCAAGCTCAAGGGTTGGTTTCCCTATCACCTTTGAATGATCTCTTTAGGGTGCTAGCACTTGGAAAAATTTGCAACAAATTGTTTCCTTATTCTTGTATATGTCTCGGCCAAGCCAAGAATTTTGAGAGAAAAAATGGCACAATGCCGAGAGTGAGAGAGAGAAGAGAGATGAGTGTGTTGTGTGTTGATTTCAAAAATCAAGTAATGATATACCAAACATTTGGTAAATCACTTTCATCATTACCAACTTGGAGTGTAATATAAGTTTCCATCATTTCCTACACCAACTTCCATCACCATAAAGGTGAATGAATGACTAGTGATGTGACTTGATGTGACTTGTGGGCCCCACTTGAATTCAAAATCCGAGTAGGCCCACAAACACTCCCGGGCTCGGGTTCGCTAATTCCGAATTAACGAATTTTCCGTTGCGACGTAATTAAATCAAATTTAATTAAATAATTATGCCTAGCAAAATTACTATTCACGTCGCTAGCGAATTAATTCTAAATTAACTCATTCGCCTGAATTAAAATCTAATTTTAATTCCGCGTCGAAATCTAATTTCGTTTAATATATCGAATATATTATTTTACCGATTAATTCCGAATTAATCGTTCTCTCTCTTTAAATAGTATTTTATCCAAGATAAAATATTTACGTAATTAATCATATATTAATTTTCTCTCTCTTATAATTAATCTCATATTAATTATGTGCGAGTCATACGTCATCGGTGAATCTTCGGGAAGCAGCCCATGAGATCCGTGGATATGTTGGCAGTAAATCCGGTCGTCGGACTATCCGAACACGTACGTACTTAGTACTACATTTTTACCGATTTACAAGACATGGTTGGCTTCTAGCAAAGCACAGTGCCTACCCAATTCTCCAGAAATATTCTTAATGGAATATATAATATGTATCAGACGTAGTATACGTAGTATTGCGTATTGCGATCCAGTATCGAATGTCACATGTTAGGCCTTGGGTTGGAATTGTGTCTGCCCCGTACGAAGCACATATCGGATCTCTGGTAACTAGTCTCTATAATCGGATAAACATGACCTAGTCATATTATCCCGATAGCTACATCATTAAAGAGTACCAGTTCCTTATCCTACGTGACCATCTTCTCCATATGACTGAAGTGATACTTTCATCTTGACATCACGCCCAATACACTACGATTCTCAATATACCCAGAAGAGACGTACACAGAACCTGTTAAAGCTCTGGACGACCAAAACCAAAGTATATTGATTGTCGCAAGTATTAGCGATGTAAGTCTCAGGTTAAGACCAAATACACCTAGCCTGATTCGGACTTCCATAGACACATAGTCATACTGCCAATGGAATTCCGAGGGGTCTATCCAGAGCAAAGCTGTTTCCGTACCATCGGTAAACACAACCTCCTATTACACTTTCATGAGTATCCAATACCCAAATATATGAGAACTATGCTGTTATGCTCCCATAACATGCACAAGTGCAATACTAGTCTATTCCACATTAGTGATGTTATGGGTCATAATTGTCCAACAAGAAGTGGTGTTGAAGGTGAATGGATTTTGGGATTTTGGGTTTTCTATGAGAATGATAAATTGAATTGATTTTGGGGAATTTTGTTTGAAGGAGAATGAAGTTGATTCAGTTGAAGGAAAATGATTTTGTTTGTGACCATATGAGAAGAGAATTTTGTTTGTGAGTCGGCAGCTGGAAGCCTGGGTGAGTGGGTGGAATTTTGTTATTTACTTATTTAGGGTTTTGAAGCATATATATATATATATATCAAGTGAAATTAGGGTTTATTTTTGGTTAATCTGTCGGTTCGGTTATACGAATCTCATAACCTTAACCGAACCGAAAAAGTTAAAAATTTTAACAGTAAAAATTGATTTAATCACAATAACCAGACCATTATAAAAAATGGATCGGAGCGATTCGATTAATCGGTTAAAATCGATTAATTTACACTCCTACCCGACCCGATCAGGATTCACCCCTCAAATTTCGAGTTCAGATTGCACGACCTGTATGACCTGACCCGATCGGGTCTTTTATTTTTCAAAAAATCTGACTCGACCCGACTCGTTAACACCTCTAATATGTGATGAGACAATCTCATATATTTATCGTCACTTACAAAGTTGCATATGGTAATTACAAGAATGGAAATAATCAATCAAATAAAATCTAATAAATTAAATATTGTAATTAAGTGTAATTAAAAGTGCAAATGGAAAGCATTGAATTAGGAAGCTGGAATTGACAAGGATCTTTAGCAAGATCGTTGACACCTCCCGCAAGCTGAGCGTTGGATTTGTACGTACGTGAAGCTTGTATCGAAATAATTCAAAGAGAGGTCGTGAGAGACTTTTCGTTAAGATGTCGGCAACCTGCAAATGAGATGGCACATACTGAGTGCAAAGCTTTCCTGCGAGAACTAGTTCACGAATAAAGTGGTAGTCGAACTCAACATGTTTGGCCCGTTTGTGAGAAATCGGATTAGAGCTTAGAAAAAATGCAATTTTATTATCATAGAGAAGAAGGGGTTGTTGTAGAATTGAAACCTTGAGGTCACGGAGAAGATGCGCAAGCCAAAGAAGTTCGGCGACAGTGAGTGCTAAAGCACGATATTCAGATTTACAACTGGAGCAAGAAATAGTAGGTTACTTCTTTGCACTCCAAGAGACCAAGTTGCCACCTAGATAAATAAAGTAACCAGAAGTAGAGCAACGAGGATCGGGACAGCCATCCCAATCTACATCTGAGTAAGCTACCAAAGCACAAGGGGCTACAGATGGATGGAAAATGAAGCCAAAGTGTAGGGTGTCTTTAACATAGCAAAAGATGTATTTAACAGCAATGAAGTGATCATCAGTTGGTGAATGGATAAATTGACTAACAGAGTTGACGGCATGGGAAATATCTGGACGAGTGATAGTTAATTATTACAGAGCACCAACAATGGATCTATAAAGGGTAGGATCCGAGAACATATGACCATCAGCGGACATGTGTTGTGAAACAACTATGGGAGTGTGAACAGGTTTACTATTGAGTAGCTGAGCTCGTGTAAGAATATCCCGGGCATATTTGAGCTGGCCGATGAAGAGGCCGTCAGAGGCAGGCTTTGCTTCAAGACCAAGAAAGTATGTGAGAGAACCTAAGTCTTTAGTGGCAAATTCAGAATAGAGTTTGCAAATGAAGCTGTCAAGAAAAGATGAGTTGTTGCCTATAATAATAATTTCGTCAACATAGATAAGCAAATAAATGATATTAGAGTGCTTATGAAAGACAAAGTGTAGGCATTGCATTTTCGCATGTGAAACCCGATGATGAGTCTCAATTGGAGGCACTACCTTTTTAGCTAAGGATATTGCGGGAAACGGAGGTCGGAAGGGGAAATTCGGAATAAGTATGTCATCAAGTTCATTCCACAAGTTCACTGTCTTCGTTGGTGCTGCGTTCATTACGTCGTTCGAACCTCGTGCAGATTGCGGACGTTCGTGCCACATTCTAATTGGCGTTCGAACGGGGTCGGTGTGTCTGGTTTTGCTGCTAGCCTCGCACCCCAGCCCATTTAGCCCCCCAAAGCCCATAAAACACATCCCAAATTAAATAAATAAATATTAATTAAAACATTAACTAAATAAGATAATAATTAAATTAATTAAATAAATAAATAAAATATTTACCAAACTTAAACTATATTTTTGCCTAATATAAATAAATTGAATATATCATATACTAAAATTAAAATAAGATATGCCTAATAAAATCAATCAACCAATTATATTCCCAATCAAAGCTAATCAAATATTTGACTTCCTAATCTAATAAGATAATTACCAATCTAAAATATTTGTATTCTTAAACCAACACAAATTAAATATTACAACTTCCAAATTTAAAATATTTTGTCCCCCCTCAATCTTGTGTATGCCTTTCTTGGAAATCCTAATTGAATACCAAAATCCTTTCCTTGTGAGACAAGGGCAACCCCTAGCTCTCTTCTATATAAACATGCACTAACCTAGCCATTTTTTCTCTAGACTCTCTCTAAGACACGCCCAAGACAAAGAAAAACACTTGACATATACACAAAAGAGAATAAAGAGCCCCAACCATCTCCTCCATAGCCAAATCCACCACAAGCAACTACCCTCACATCACCGAAACTACAAGCACCAAAACAACCCTCACACCACCGAAAATCAGCACCCTTTAAACCTCCATACATCACCTAAAATCACACAAAACATAGCAGCCTAAATCACTCCCAAAACAGTCCCTAAAATCCCTTGAAACAATAACATAAAAGACACTACAATCCTTGAAATAACCACACAAAACCACACCAAAAAGAAACACAGAACAGTCCATCAAGAACACCAAAGTAGTCCACAAACAGTAAACAGAGAACACAGAGGATATGGCAGCAAAACCACAAGGAAACAGCAGCAAAACGGAGTCGGAACAGTAGCTTGAGCGGTCGAACAGCGAAGGAACAGGCAAACCAGTGAACCAGAAAAGTTGCGGAGCTTTACCCCCTTCTGATCTTCGTGAAACGCGAGTCCGAGAGACAGCTTAAAAGGTTAGACCTGAGGGTATCTTTCACACTTATTCTTATTTAATTTCGGGTCATTTATTTTGATTATATTTTCTGTATTTTTGGCATTTATGTGTATGATGTGTGTTGTGGGTATTGCATGAATGGAAGAGTGTTGTCTCTCATGGTATATAGGATGGAAACCCAGACGTAAATTCCGTAGCCGAATCCGAATGGACGGTAGTGCGGTCTGTACTTGGGACACAACTCCACGTACCACTTGAGCAAATGGCACCTTCTCTTGTTTTGTGTTGCTTTGATTTATTTATTTCTCGTCATTTAAATTATGTATGTTTCTTATTCCCGCATGATATGATCGAGTGCGTGGGCTTAGTAAGTGCGATGAAAGGTCCCCTAATTGGAAGGGTTAAAATCCTTCACCACGATGCTCTGCCGCACCGATTGATGTGTGTTCGGTTGAATGCGAGATACGTTCAATCGAGCATACTTAGTTTGATATGATTGTCTTTATTTTCGTATGCATGATTCAACCGAGCGCATGGGCTTAGTAAGTGTGATGTGAGATCCCCTATGGGGAGGGGCTAAATCCATTTACCACGATACTTTGCCGCGCCGGTTGATGTGTGTTCGGTTGGATACGAGATACGTTCAATCGGGCACACTATGTTTAATATTATTGCTTTTAATTCTTTGTATGCATGATTCAGTCGAGCGCATGGGCTTAGTATGTTGGTCTAAAGGTCCTCTCTTTGAGAGATTAGGAGCCCCAAAAGGCCACCTTTACGGCAGTACTTCGCCGCGCCCCTTCATTTTGTCGTTTATGTATTGCGTCCCATTTCATGCATCAGGTATGTTCCCGTTCGAACGCGTTTACGAACGCAACTCGAACGCACATGTATTTTGCCTTGTCATGCATTATGTTTCATTTCTGTTCGAACGCGTTCACGAACGCCACACGAACGTGAGTATTCTGTTTCATTTCCGTTCGAACGCGTTATCAAACGCCATACGAACACGAACCTTCTATTTACCGTTCGAACGCGCTTACGAACGCTACATGAACGCACATGCACTTTCTTAGTTTCATAATGTATCAGGTCTGGTTCCGTTCGAACGCGTTCTCGGACGCTACACGAACGTGAACCTTCTGTTTACCGTTCGCACGTGTTCTCGAATGCTACGCGAACGCGCACCCACTGAATTGAGTTCTCTTCATTAGAATTAACACATAGTTTTCCTAATAGATGTCCCCACATGTATGAATACGAACGTGTTTGATGTATTACGATTCATATGCTTATGTCATGATAACATTTGAGTATTATTTCTTGCGGTATATCGGATGGAAACCCAGACGTAAATTCCGTAGCCGATTCCGAATGGACGGTAGTGCGGTCTGTACTTGGGATACAATTCCACGTACCACTTGGAAAAGTGCCCATATGTGTGCTTGTATGGTTAATATGTGTGCTTGAGTTTTCTTGAATGTAATATGCCAATGAAGTTGTATGTTCGTTGCTACTTTGATATATTTTTAAGCATGCAATGTTAGATGTGAGATATATGTGAAATGTGTGCATAAGTTTTATTTTGTGTATGGGAATTTAGAAGCATGATACTCTTGGAAATAAGTGTTACTTAAGCTTGATTAAATTATTACATAAATCCTTTCATTACAAGTGACATGAGTAAGGGACCATTCCGAACCCAACGGTTTGAGGTCTTCCCTTGCGAGGGGTGAGTGCGGCCTTAAATCTTTGTCCCGGTTCACACCGGGTGGCGACTCCATATTATTTCGTACTTCCCAACTAGTGCCGCGAGCCTAGAAACGCGTCGCCCAGGTTCTGTTGTCTACAGTCTGGCGACTCCACTGGGGATAAGAGAGTTGGCCCCGAAATATTGTCTTGTAATGTTTGGATTTATGTTTTAATTGACCATGTCTATAGTGGATAAAGTGGGGGTTTAATCAAGGGCACTTTGAGGCTAGGTAATGGTTTGGTGTCTTCCTTCACTCACTACCTTTCTAGAAGGAAAAGCTGTGAGGACACATATATGGCCATCTACTCGTAGCCTTTGTGATGGACTAATTTGGAGGACTCGTTGTTTATTCCTGACACCAAGCGATAAGAGCCTAAGAGGCTTTGGGTATTTAAGTGAGCCTCGCTCCACCTTCCCTCTGGGGAATCTACAACGGGAAATCCATTTGACAGTCCGTCACACACCATAGCTCATTGGCACGTACCTTAGTGTATAAAAATGGATACGCTCACTTGGTCGCTTGAACCCTTGAGTGGGGAGACCTAGTTGTGGGCTATCCTTCGCCGGTGAGAGCCTTTGTCCAAACTCTTGCAAATCCACCCATAGACCGGTTTGTATGGTTAAAGTAACAATTATTTCCTTGAGAATGTGCTTATGGACCATCCTCATTTGGATGCAGTTGAACTATTGTCAGAAATGCGGGCTTGCTGGGCCATTTAAACTGGGGCAAGTTCGTATTGTATGACTATTAGACCCAAGGCTTCTGAAATGTTGATGGGCCATTATGTAAAAATTATTATGTCATGTTTGCATTATCTCCCTTCTATGCTTGTGTTTGGGAACATCATCGTTTGGATCCATTTGGACCATTTGTCATGGGATATGGGCTTGTTGGGCCATTTAAACTGGGACAAGGATGTATTCCATGACTATTGGGCCAAAGGCGTCTAAGTGTTGGTGGGCCACCTTGTGCTTGTGTTCGGAATATTATCATTTGGATTTAGTTGGGCTCTTTGCCATAAGACATGAACTCGTTGGGCCATTTAAACTAGGGCAGGTTCACTCTTATGACAGTTGTCCCAAAAGCTTCTAAAATGATAATAGGCCGATTTGTTTGAGAATTTTATTTAATTTAGTATGTTATATGTTACATGCATCTCATGCACCTAATGCATACATATATCATGTTAACACCGTCTATGTCTCAAAAAGACAACATAGATACCGTTTGGGTTAGAGAATGGACAAGGCTCACTAAAAGAACAAGTATGAGTGAATCTGATAATGAGGTGTCCCGTATGGATCAGTTAGAGAACAGTCTCGCCAAATTCACTGAACAGTTGCAGGCTTTGACTACTGCTGTGGCTGGTATAGCCAGGTCTCGTGCTGGGGGTAGTTCTGGGGATGCAAGTCAAGAGGAACCTCCGAACAGATTGGGGGATGATACCCCCACTTTTGATGATATGGCAGAGTATGCAGTGGGCATAGTATCTGGGTCTCAGGCAGAGTTACAGAAACTTCGGGATCAGGTTGAGTCAGTTACCCGCAAGATGAGGGGTAAGAATGAGGATTTGCTGGATTATGACACATTGACTTTTGAGGAACAGTTGCCGGCACAGTTCAAGATGCCGGATATGGCTAAGTTCAACAGGAATGGGGATCCGAGAGTGCATCTCCGACAGTTTGTATCAGTTATGAGTTCAGTTGGCTTATCTCAGCGCCAGGTACAGAAAATGTTTGGAATGTCGCTTGAAGGAGCTCCCGTGGTATGGTACCACAGTTTGGAGAAGAAAGTAAATGAAGATTGGAGGGAGTTGGCCGATGCTTTCCTGAAGCAATATGTCACTGACTTGGAGATTGATCTGTCACTCCGTGATCGGGAGAATGTTAAGCAGAAAGCGGAGGAGAGTTTTAAGGAGTATGTGGACCGGTGGAGGGGTCAGTTATTGAGAATGCAGACTAGGCCTTCGGAGAAGGATCAGATCAAGATGATTATCAAGGGCACCAAGCCCTCCATTTACGGCAAGTTGAGGAGGATGACCTCCATGATTGTAGACTTTCGGCAGTTGAGGGAAACTGTCATGGATATTGAGGAAGAAGAGCGGCTGAGAATAGAAAATTCTATGGTCTGAACAGGAGGCCAATTGGGGGAACATCGGGAACAAAGCCCGTTTCTGCTGAAATTGCTTCTATCCGGAACAGGCAGTTTTCCAACTTGGGAAGGCCCCTGTCTAAGGTGCTAGAGAAATTGAAGAGGCAATGGCTCTTGAAACCCTTGGATACCAAACCATTACCCAATCCCCTACCATCACATTACAACCTAAGCTTTTACTGCCACTTCCACCAACAAAAAGGCCATGACACCGACAATTGCGCCCAACTCCGCCATGAAATCCAAGACCTAATAGACTCCAAGAAAATACCCAACCCAGAAACAGAACAGCCCGACACACACAGAAACCCCTTACCCAACTACCGTGTCGTACCACCACCAGCCTACATGATCAATTCTGGCCTCCCAGAAGACCTTGTCCTAAAATCCTTTCACCCTCAAGCCTTTTGCCTGGAATCTGGGATAGTACTAGTGAGGATGAGTTTGAGCAGAAGAGAAAAAATTTGGCTTGATTTCTCTAGCAGTGATGAGGAGGAAGTAAGGGGAATGACACGTAGCGGTCGTTTTTACAATGATATGGCGGAAAAGGGTAAGGAAGCTTTGACAGATGGTAGAGAAGTGGTTGAGACTGCAGAAAATACTGAATGGGATATAGTGCTGAGGCAATTGAGGAAGACTAGAGCACAAGTGAGTATCTGGGAACTGTTATGTGCATCTCGGGAGCATAGGCAGGCTATGGTTGAGGCCTTGAGCAAGATTGTGGTACCGGAGGATGCCAACCCCGCAATGTTGTTGGGTCGGTTCAGAAAGAAGCTTTGCAGATATCCTTTTCTGAGGATGAACTCCCGGTGAGGGAAGAAATCATAACAGGCCTCTATTTATCAGGGCCGAGGTGAGGGGCAAGAAAACTTCATGTGTGATGGTGGATGACGGTTCGTCCATCAATGTGTGCCCGTTGAAAATTCTGGCAAGATTGGGTATGAAAGCAACAGACTTGGACCCCTCCAGTATGACTATTAAAGCTTATGATGACAGTAAGCGGGGAGTTGAGGGTACCTTTGTGGCTATGGTCGATTGAAGATGAGGTTGAGTTCACAGTGCTGGACATCCCAGCCACTTTTGCCTTATTGTTGGGAAGGCCTTGGTTTCACAAACTTGGGGGCGTGCCTTCCACTTTGCATCAGATGATCAAATTCCCGTATGAGGGAGAAGTTGTTACCATCCGGGCTGAGTTAGATAATGACGTGGCTGCCTTGGAGATACAACCTTTCACGAGGTTTCAGGTATCAGCTACCTTCGAGGAATGGGTGGATCCTAAGGTGGCTAGGATTATGGAGAAGATGAAGTTTGAGCCGGGAAAAGGTTCAAAATTGCCAGATTTCAGAGGACAGACTACTCGGAAGGGTTTGGGGTACAAATCTGACGAAGAAAAGCCAAAGGTCAAGAAAAAGGGCCTGAGACTGATGGAGTGCTTTGTGAAAGCTTCAGGGTATCAAGGAGAGCCTGAACCTGTGGAAGTTAATGGGATTGTGGTACCTGGGTTTGAGATCTTCCAGGATTTGTTGGGTGAGAAACCACTGACTGAAGAAGCTGTGGAAGCAGAGATTTGGGAAGAGGAATTGATGAAGTTAGAGAACCTAACTCTGGGGGAGGATGAGAAGCCTGAGGAAGACCTGATTGCAAAGGAAGAAGTGTCTATAGATGATGAAGACATTTACCTTCCTGATTTGTTTGAATGTACTTCCGCATTATCCAATAATAAAGACATTTCTTTTGCTTACTTGCCTGAGTCATTTCCATTTACTCTGCATGAATCAAGCATATTTGAAATCAGCTCAGCCAGAACTATTGCATTTAACTTGGGTACACTTGAGAACCCCAAAGAAATTTTGATTGCAAGTGAAGTAACCTCCGAAGAGAGGGAGAGACTAGAAGAAGTGTTGGTCAGATATGCCAAAGTATTTGCTTGGTCCTATGAGACATGCCTGGAGTAGACAGAAGCATTGCCCAGCACACAGTACCAACTTATCCGAATATGAGGCCAGTAAAGCAGAAACTCAGACGGATGAGACCAGAATGGGCTGAGAAAGTCAGAGAGGAATTTAAGAAACAGATAGATGTGGGGTTCCTGGAAGTGGTAAAGTATCCTGAATGGTTGGCTAACATAGTACCGGTGCCGAAGAAAGATGGGAAGGTCAGAATATGTGTAGACTACAGAGATCTCAATAAGGCTTGTCCGAAAAATGATTTCCCTTTGCCGCATATAGATGTTCTGGTTGATAGCGCGGCTTTATCCGCTATGTATTCGTTTGCAAATGGGTTTTCAGGTTACAATCAAGTTCTCATGGCTGAGGAAGATAAACACAAGACAGCATTTGTTACCGAGTGGGGTACTTATTGTTACAAGGTTTATGCCGTTTGGGCTTAAGAATGCGGGAGCTACTTATCAGCGGATGGCCACTACACTTTCCATGACTTGATGCACAAAGATTGAGGTGTATGTGGATGACATGATGGTAAAATCGGAAACAAGAGTTGGGCATATTGAAGCATTGGAAAGGTTCCTTCAGAGAGTTGACAGATATAACCTGCGGCTTAACCCCAAGAAATGTGTGTTTGGGGTGACATCAGGGAAATTGCTTGGTCATACAGTGGGAATGGGCGGAATAGAGGTAGACTCCGAAAAGATCAAGGTAATCACAGAAATGCCTGCAACAAAGACAGAAAAGGAAGTCAGAGCATTCTTGGGGAAGATTCAGTACATCAGTCGGTTTATTGCCAAGTTGACATCAGTATGTGAGCCTATCTTCAAACTGTTAAGAAAAGATCAGCCAGTGAGATGGAACGAACAGTGTCAGACCGCCTTCGACAGAATCAGAGAGTACTTGGTGAAGCCACCTGTGTTGAAACCTCCGAGGCCGGGTAGACCTTTGATATTGTATTTGGCTATAGAATCAGAAGCATGGGGGGGGGTATGATGGTACAGGCAATGTTCCAGAGGTATGGGATAGGCCACCACAAGACATCACCGTACAGGCCGCAGGAAAATGGGGCAGTTGAGGCAGCCAACAAGACTATAAAGACAATTTTTGCCAAGATGATAGAAAATTGCAGAGATTGGGCCGAGAAATTACCGTATGCTTTGTCGGGGTACAGAACATCAGTAAGAATAGCAACAGGGTCCACACCTTACTCCTTGGTCTACGGAATGGAAGCAGTATTGCCAGTAGAAGTGGAAATACAGTCCCTGAGGGTATTAGCAGAGGCAGAATTACCGGAACAGGAATGGGCCGCACAGAGATTTGATCAGTTAGCACTCTTGGATGAGAAGAGAACGAAGTCTTTTGTATCACATGCAGTTGTATCAGAAGAGACTAGCACGGGCATTCAACAAGAAAGTACGCCCCACCAAGATCAGAAAGGGTGATTTGGTACTTAAGCAGTCGAGGCCGTGACTACAGATCCGAGAGGAAAATTCAGACCTAACTGGGAATGACCTTACATAGTGCAGAAGGTATGGGAATTGAGCAGTGAAGCTATCAGACTTGGAAGGAAACGAGTTCACCGAGCCGATCAATGTAGACAGATTGAAGCAATACTTTGCCTGAGGGAGAGAAGACTAAGCAGTCACCACGAGAATTGGCAGAGGATCTAACCCAACGGAATAGGAAAATCATTCATGCATACACGTAACATTGCATTCTCTTTGTTTCTGTTTTGTGTTCGTAGGTTCAAAGAAAGAAGAAAGCGGCAGGAATGAGCCAAGCAACGTCAACGCAATTTCAGTTTTTGGGATGAGTCCCAGGGGCGAGGCCCATATCAGCTTGGGGGTGAGGCCCATATCATGTCATCTCCAGGTATGGAGACACATCATCAGTTCGAGGGTGAGGTCCCTATAGTCAGCGGTGTTGGGTCGAGGTGCCCCCGTTGTCAGTTGTAGTTCCGGGTCGAGGTGCCCAGGGTCGAGGTGCCCACTACATCATCAGTTCGAGGGCGAGGTCCCTATAGTCAGCGGTGTTCGGTCGAGGTGCCCAGGGTCGAGGTGCCCCCATTTTTAGTTGTAGTTCCGGGTCGAGGTGCCCACTACATCATCAGTTCAAGGGCGAGGTCCCTATAGTCAGCGGTGTTGGGTCGAGGTGCCCAGGGTCGAGGTGCCCACTACATCATCAGTTCAAGGGCGAGGTCCCTATAGTCAGCGGTGTTGGGTCGAGGTGCCCAGGGTCGAGGTGCCCCCGTTGTCAGTTGCAATTATTGGGACGCGTCCCAGGATCGAGGTCCGCTACATTATCAACTCAACTCGAGGCGGCAGCCGAGCCAGGTAAGTAAAAATGCATTGCATAACTTTGATAAGATTGTTCAAAGTCACACACTGTACAAGTCCCATCAAATTGGGGGCGACTGTAGGCATTGCATTTTCACATGTGAAACCCGATGATGAGTCTCAATTGGAGGCACTACCTTTTTAGCTAAGGATATTGCGGGAAACGGAGGTCGGAAGGGGAAATTCGGAATAAGTATGTCATCAAGTTCATTCCACAAGTTAACTGTCTTCGTTGGTGCTGCGTTCATCGTTCAAACCTCGTGCAGATTGCGGACGTTCGTGCCACGTTCTAATTGGCGTTCGAACGGGGTCGGTGTGTCTGGTTTTGCTGCTAGCCTCGCACCCCAGCCCATTTAGCCCCCCAAAGCCCATAAAACACATCCCAAATTAAATAAATAAATATTAATTAAAACATTAACTAAATAAGATAATAATTAAATTAATTAAATAAATAAATAAAACATTTACCAAACTTAAACTAAAATCATGCCTAATATAAATAAATTGAATATATCATATACTAAAATTAAAATAAGATATGCCTAATTAAAATCAATCAACCATTATATTCCCAATCAAAGCTAATCAAATATTTGACTTCCTAATCTAATAAGATAATTACCAATCTAAAATATTTGTATTCCTAACCAACACAAATTAAATATTACAACTTCCTAATTTAAAATATTTTGTCCCCCCTCAATCTTGTGTATGCCTTTCTGGAAATCCTAATTGAATACCAAAATCCTTTCTTGTGAGACAAGGGCAACCCCTAGCTCTCTTCTATATAAACATGCACTAACCTAGCCACTTTTTCTCTAGACTCTCTCTAAGACACGCCCAAGACAAAGAAAAACACTTGACATATACACAAAAGAGAATAAGAGCCCCACCATCTCCTCCATAGCCGAATCCACCACAAGCAACTACCCTCACATCACCGAAACTACAAGCACCAAAACAACCTCCCCACACCACCGAAAATCAGCACCCTTTAAACCTCCCACACATCACCTAAAATCACACAAAACACAGCAGCCTAAATCACATCCCAAAACAGTCCCTAAAATCCCTTGAAACAGTAACATAAAGACACTACAATCCTTGAAATAACCACCCAAAACCACACCAAAAAGAAACACAGAACAGTCCATCAAGAACACCCAAACAGTCCACAAACAGTAAGCATAGGACACAGATGATACGGCAGTAAAACCACAAGGAAACAGCAGCAAAACGGAGTCGGAACAGTAGCTTGGCGGCCGAACAGCGAAGGAAGAGGCAAACCAGTGAACCAGAAAAGTTGCGGAGCTTTACCCCTTTCCGATCTTCGTGAAACGTGAGTCCGAGAGACAGCTTAAAAGGTTAGACCTGAGGGTATCTTTCGCACTTATTCTTATTTAATTTCTGGTCATTTATTTTGATTATATTTTCTGTATTTGTGGCATTTGTGTGTATGATGTGTGTTGTGGGTATTGGATGAATGGAAGAGTGTTGTCTCTCATGGTATATAGGATGGAAACCCAGACGTAAATTCCGTAGCCGAATTCGAATGGACGGTAGTGCGGTCTGTACTTGGGACACAACTCCAGGTACCACTTGAGCAAACGGCACATTCTCTTGTTTTGTGTTGCTTTGGTTTATTTATTTCTCGTCATTTAAATTATGTATGTTGCTTATTCCCGCATGATATGATCGAGTGCATGGGCTTAGTAAGTGCGATGAAAGGTCCCCTAATTGGAAGGGTTAAAATCCTTCACCACGATGCTCTGCCGCACCGATTGATGTGTGTGCGGTTGAATGCGAGATACATTCAATCGAGCATACTTAGTTTGATATGATTGTCTTTATTTTCATATGCATGATTCAACCGAGCGCATGGGCTTAGTAAGTGTGATGTGAGATCCCCTATGGGGAGGGGCTAAAGCCCTTTACCACGATGCTTTGCCGCGCCGGTTGATGTGTGTTCGGTTGGATACGAGATACGTTCAATCGGGCACACTATGTTTAATATTATTGCTTTTATTCTTTGTATGCATGATTCAGTCGAGCGCATGGGCTTAGTATGTTGGTCTAAAGGTCCTCTCTTTGAGAGATCAAGAGCCCCAAAAGGCCACCTTTACGGCAGTACTTTATCGCCGCGCCCCTTTATTTTGTCGTTTATGTATTGCGTCCCATTTCATGCATCAGGTCTGTTCCCGTTCGAACGCGTTTACGAATGCAACTCGAACGCGCATGTATTTTTGCTTGTCATGCATTCTGTTTCATTTCTGTTCGAACGCGTTCAAACGCCACACGAACGTGAGTATTCTGTTTCATTTCCGTTCGAACGCGTTATCAAACGCCATACGAACGCGAACCTTCTGTTTACCGTTCGAACGCGCTTACGAACGCTACACGAACGCACACGCATTTTCTTAGTTTCATAATGTATCAGGTCTAGTTCCGTTCGAACGCGTTCTCGGACGCTATACGAACGCGAACCTTCTGTTTACCGTTCGCACGCGTTCTCGAACGCTACGCGAACGCGCACCCACTAAATTGAGTTCTCTTCATTAGAATTAACTCATAGTTTTCCTAATAGATGTCCCCACATGTATGAATACGAACGTGTTTGATGTATTGCGATTCATATGCTTATGTCATGATAACATTTGAGTATTATTTCTTGCGGTATATCGGATGGAAACCCAGACGTAAATTCCGTAGCCGATTCCGAATGGACGGTAATGCGGTCTGTACTTGGGATACAATTCCACGTACCACTTGGAAAAGTGCCCATATGTGTGCTTGTATGGTTAATATGTGTGCTTGTGTTTTCTTGAATGTAATATGCCAATGAAGTTGTATGTTCGTTGCTACTTTGATATATTTTTAAGCATGCAATGTTAGATGTGAGATATATGTGAAATGTGTGCATAAGTTTTATTTGTGTATGGGAATTTAGAAGCATGATACTCTTGGAAATAAGTGTTACTTAAGCTTGATTAAATTATTACATAAATCCTTTCATTACAAGTGACATGAGTAAGGGACCATTCCGAACCCAACGGTTTGAGGTCTTCCCTTGCGAGGGGTGAGTGCGGCCTTAATCTTTGTCCCGGTTCACACCGTGGCGACTCCATATTATTTCGTACTTCCCAACTAGTGCCGCGAGCCTAGAAACGCGTCGCCCAGGTTCTGTTGTCTACACAAAGAGAGATGTGTCTGCCTGAATTCAATAAAAACCATGTCAAATGAGAAAGGTGATGAGACGTTGAAACCAAACATGAGGAGCTTATTTGAGACCGTAAAAAGATTTCTTCAACCGAAAAACGTGATTTGGAAAGTGAAGATCAATGTAGTCAGAAGCTGCTCCATTTAAACATGTTCAGTGAGATGGTCATTGAGAAATAAATTTTTGACATCAAGTTGACGAAGAGGCCATTTGTTTGTCATAGCAAGGGAGAGGACAACACGAACTATGGTGGCCTTGATGATAGGGCTGAAGGTGTCATTGTAGTCGAGACCAGGTACTTGGGTATAGCCCTTGGCAACAAGACGAGCTTTAAGACGCTCGATAGACCAGTCGAGTAAGTATTTGGTGCGAAACACCCATTTGGAGCCCACAATATTGGTGTTGGGAGGACGAGGAACCAAAATCTAGGTATGATTATTTTGCAGGGCCTGAATTTCTTCATCCATGGCAGCAAGCCAAAGAGGATTCTTAGTAGTATTTTTGAATCCTTTAGGTTTAGTGGATGTAAAAAGAGCAGAAATGAGCCCAGAAAAGCCCATAATTCCAATATGGCGGGGTGGCGCATTTTGAATAGGTTTGCTTTGGCTCATGTGAGCATAGGATGAGAACACAAAAAAAGATATGACGGCAAGAGTATGATCAACTGGAATGGACTCCGAAGAAACTGGTCGAAGTCCGAGTGCTATGAAGATGGACTTGTAGTAGAATTATCTATCTATAAAGACTTTGCCACTGGATTAGTACAAATAATGCATGCGGCAGATCCGAATTGTGAAGTATGCCGGGAGTGTGGTACAAGGGAATGTAATGGCAATTTTGGGGAATGAAGACTCGGTTCAAAGAAGTTTGAGATTTGAAGAGAGGATATGGGTTGGGTGTTGGATGTATGGTGATAGGGAAAGTGATTTTTGTCAAATTAAGCATGGCGGCTAATATAGAGTCTAAAGATAGTGGGATCAAGGCAATGAAAACCTTTATAAGAGGAATGATAACCCATAAAAATACAACGAATGTTACGAGGGGAAAACTTGTTAGTCATGTAATCACGTAAATAGGGATAAACACGACAACTAAACGGATGAAAATTTTCATAATTGGGAGCGGAACCCCACAGGTTTTCAAATGGAGACTTACCACCGAGAAGTATTGTGGGCAAGGGATTGATGATGTAAGTCGCAATGCTAAAGGTGTCAACCCAGAAGGAATGGGGAATGTGAGAGTGGAAAAAAAAGGCCAAACCTGTTTCAGTGACATGGAGATGTTTCTTTAGACAATACCATTTTGGGCGGGTGTGTGAGAGCAAGATAGCTGATAAATGAATGCCAGATTCACTGAGGTGTGATTTAAAGCGGTTGCTGGTGAATTTTGTATCACTGTCACTTTGAAATTTTTTTATACGAGTAGAATGTTAATTTTCAACAAATTTTTGAAATTGAATAGAAATATTAAAAAAGTCGGATTTCAATTTCAATGGATAAATCCAAGCACATTAAGAATAATAAAGAATAAATAAAACATAATATCAAACCCGATTGGAACCGAACATTAGATGGGCCCCATAAATCTCAATGAATAAGATCTAACACATGTGAGGACTAATTTTCTATAAGAGAATAAGGCAAACGATAATTTTTTACAAGATGACTTGTATTATTTAATGTTGGTGATGGCAATAAAGAAGTAAAATAAAGTTGTCATTTTTTTATTTAGAAAAGAAATAACAGAATGATTCACATGTCCAATGTGAGCATGCCATAAATCAAATGAAGCATGAAGGGATTTATTTTTCAGGACATAAACAAAGGCTAAATTGCAGTATTCTAGCACATATAGGCCGCCATCATGTTTACCCGTTATCACCGCTCTTCCCATTTGGCGATTCTAAGTAGTTAAAAGATTATTCGTAAATATAACAGACAATGGAAAATTAGTTGTTAGTTTGCTAACGAACAAATGATTTTTAGTGATATGCAGGATAATTAAAACGTCTAATAATTATAAATCGGGGGTATGAAAAAGTTTACCATTATGGGTAATGGGGAGGGACGCATCATTCCCAACAATAACACAATTCTTACCTATATTAGATATTGACTTATCCATAAGGGATTGGGCGGGAGTCATGTGGGCTGAGGCTTCTATATCTAAAAACCAATTTGAGGCATCATGGGTAAAGAGGGAACATAAAGTAGTAAGGGCTTCGACGAGGTGTGCTTCGGAGGGTTGACCATGGCGTTCATATCGTCGCTGGCACTGGTCATCATAGTGCCCCTCCATTCGACAAATTTGGCACTGCGGGGGTCGGCGACCGGAGGAGCGTCCATGTCCACATCCAGACGCGTCGGTTCGAGGTGGGGGCTGGCGTGAAAAAGGACTGTGCTGGTGCGATTTACGATGGTTAGCTATGAACGCCGTTGGAGAGGGTCAGCCTATTCCAATGAATTTTGGAAGAGCTCAAAGCTCTCTGCTTTGGGTACAAGATCTGCAAAACATGGAAAATATGGTTATTTGAGCCGTATAGAAGCTCGATAATTCAAGCCAAGGCCGCGGAGGAACCAGTGCACTTTCTCAGTGTTTTCAATGGGCGTCTGATGGCATGGAGTTGATCGCAAAGGGCCTTGAAGGCATGAGCATATTCTAAGACAGATTTGGTGCCCTGTTTCATAAGTTGCAAGTCATATTTGAAGCTAATTTCACGGGCTTTGGAGCGATGGCTGGAAGTGTTTTCCAAAGCAAGCCATACTTCTTGTTATGTGGAGAGACCCACAAATTCGGCCATGGCTTCCTCAGTGAGGGAGGACAACAAGAGACTAAGGAGGCGTTAGTCTGTGTGTCTCCATTCTACATAGGTGGGGTTTGGTGTTCGGGAATTTTCAGGGGTGAAACGAGGTGGGATTGGGATAGTGTCATTGATATAACCGATTAGTTCTTGACCTTCTAAGAGGGGAAACAATTGGCTCTTCTGGAGGAGTTAATTAGAATAGGACAGTTTGATGGTAACCATGTAGATGAGGGTATTGAAAGGGAGAAGAGAATAGGAGGATTCGGCAACCATGAGAGGATCGGGAGAGGGATGTTAATCCGTAAGACTTCCTGATATTATGTAAGAATTTAGAAAACCACCACATTTTGTGATGAGACAATCTCATATATTTATAGTCACTTACATAATTACATATGACAATTATAAGAATGAAAATAATCAATCAAATAAAGTCAAATACATTACAATTAAGTGTAATTGAGAATGCAAATAAAAACGTTGAATTAGGGAGCTGGAATTAAGGAAGATCCTTAGCAGAATCATTGACATACATATTACATACTTTGTATTAGTACTCCATTAATTGATAAGGCTGATATTGATTTCAACTATTTTTGTGGTGCGTGGTCAAATGAGATATTAAACTTGTTTAAAGTGAAATGATGCAAACATTTCAAGTTTTGTGAAGATTTGGAAATTCGTACGTGTCATATGTTTCACTTTCTTTAATCATTATTAATAAAAGTATAATTTTTCGTTTAGTCACTAGAGCTTTTAGACTTATTATTTAATCAGCTTTTAGGTGACGATATTAATACTAATGATGATATCGATCTTGACTTAATTATAAAAAAAAATACTCAAAATCTATTATCGTTAATTCTGTAATTATTGGTATTCACTTTTTAAGAATAACATGATACATTTATCTAATTAAATTTTAAAATCAAACAAATCTGAAGTGAACAACTTAATGTACGTTATTTTAGTGAAAAATAATACTTATCACCTACTTCCATAATTCAAGATATAATATTTTAATTTTATTTGATAGGCATAATATCTCTTTCTTGCAACGATCGTATATCATTTGACCCTTCCACTTCGAGAACTTGCATTTCATGACGTGGGAACAATAAACAATGATCATCCAATCATCTAATTCGTTTCTTTCAAAGTTCGTTCACAACTGCAAAATATAATTTTAAAAAATTTTGTTTGTAATTGGATCGATGGTCTCTGATAATCCGTAACCGTTGATCTGGATTGGATGAACGGTAATTTACTAATTCAACTGACCTGCATGGGAAATATTTTATGGAGTTAAAAGATAGGTGAATTATTATTGTACCACTACAGTAGTCAATAGATCTGGTGTCCGTGTCATACAGGCTCACCTTGACCATCTTACCAATTCAAAAGGAAAGAGTTTTCCATAAATAACCAATTAATTATTAATTCAACTCAGATCATGCCTAAGTTAGAATATCTTTTTCAGAGAGCCAGTTCATACGGATAGTTGGTTGAGTTTCAAAATAAAATTAAGGTCAAAATCTAAATAATTTTCAAATTTTGAATATAAATAACATGATATATATATATATATTATTTATTTATTTATTTATTTATTTATTTATTTATTTATCGGTAGGAAGTTCCATTTTAAGAACTCGGCCGCCCTAATCTTTTTATAGCAGTCCCAAGCCTAGAAAAATATTGAAGGTTATGTTAGGTTCCAACAATCAACATAAAATTCGTCGAATTTTTTGACACATATCTTAAATAATTGCGCTAATCTAATATCAACTGATTCATGTAACCGAACCAATTAGTGGGAAAATGGATTTTATTTGGTTTGGTTGCTTGCTCTGAACAATACCAAATGCAAAGATATATAGCCATTAATCGTTAGTTCACATCTCCATACATATATGTAGACTTCTTACTGCTCACAAGAATATGGTGTATGCGAGTGTTTGCGCAATTTTTATGCGTGAAGAAAGAAGAGCGTGTAAGGTTCAAACCTCCTGAAACAATTTCCCAGCAAGGGGTGTTTGATTAAGTGAATAAGCCTCCAATAGGCGCAAGCACACAAGTTACAGTCCTAAGATTACAATCTAAGAAATGAAAAATAAAAATATGCTCATTTGAGTCTTCATTTGATCGGACTTGTTCTCTTGGCATAAATAAGCTTTTATAGTGAAGTTTATCAACCGTTTTAGGCGATTCCAGTATCTCCCTGCAGTTGCTGGATCGTGCCTGTAACCGCTGAGCTGCGTGTCTCAACTGCTTGGTTATGGAGGGAAAACTGGCCAACTGCTACAATCGTGGAAGTAACTACATCATGGGTTTTCGCCCTAACCATTGGTCCGGTCGCCCCAAGCTCTTCGTCGCTCTTCGGCCCATCGTCCTTCTTCTCTTCGTTCTTCCTTTCGTCCTAGGGCGACTTCATCCTATGGTGGGGATTTTCTTTCTACCAACAATTGTCCCCCAAATTTACCTTGATTGAACTGGGAGTGTGAAGATCGAGGTGAATTTTCTTTTTAGTTTTCCATCCCGGTTCGTTGTTTCCTCATTTCAAGGAAGACCGCTACTCCAATCGAGGGATGGTACCTGGCCAATCCCTCAGTCCAGAGAACCTGTAGGATAGATTTATGGCCGAAGAAAAAAAGGCATATAGATTGGAATGAGAGAAACTTGTAAGACCATTCCTTTCTGCCTTCGACCGGCCCACTATTCGGTCGATCCCTCGGTCCATAGAATCTGGGGAGCGAATTTTCGGTCGAAGAAGACGAAACGGCGTATAGATTGGAGTGATAGAAACTTGTATGATCACCCGTTTCCGCTTTCGACTGACCCATCATTCGGCCAATCCCCAGCCTATAGAATCTGAGATCCCATGTAAGCAGCATGCTACGTGCAGAGAAGCTAAGGCTAGCTGTTGTTAATCAGCGTAACCCTTTCGCACCGAGGACCTCAGACCTTACGTCGTGTGGATGGCCGTTAGCGAGTCTTTTTACATTCCATTTCACACCTTACTAAAGAGAAGCTTCCATCTCTGGTGGCCTATGTTTCATGCAGAGCTTTTCCTTTTCCCAACTCTGCTCTGCCTCTTCTGATCTTTTCCTTTTCATTTTTGGGACTCTATTTGACTATGGAGAGTCTGGTTAGTAAGGTTATCCTTTAAATAGGTGGTGAAGAGACCTTGGTACTGTTGTCACGTGAAGGGTTTTTTCACGTGCTGTCTGATCGATTGGAGGGGCTCCCTGCCTAAAGTCTGGTCCTCTGTCAGAGTAAACTCGTGACCTGATGGTCTTGTCATATCAGTCTTTGCGTTAATAATGGAGAAGGCTTGGACGACGCCTTTGGAAAGTGTAGTGTTGACACTTGTTCTTAGCCGATTCTGAAGACCGATGTAAGATTCTGAGACTCGGCCGATCTGTTAGAGGCCGAAGTAGCGGGGTCGAGCGAAGTATATTCGGGGTTAGATTCTTCGCCCTATAGTTTGTCGGGCCGTCCCTTAGAGTTCTACGCAAACCCATCATATCTGCAATAAATGTGCGGCCCTTTTCCTACACGTTTCATCATGAGGCTCATTTAAGAGCCGCTTTTTATGTCACTTCCATGTTTCCTTCCGTCGCACGTCACTTGTGCAGCGAGTTGCATTCGAACACCTGTCTAGGGCAACTTTCTATCCTTTTCCGTTTTCCCGCTGCTCTTACTCCTCGACGATTCATGTTGCGACAGCTGTCCCAGGTTAAACCCTTCGTCTATCCATAAGGCTTCACCCCCCTCTGTCTCTCGCTATACCTTTACCTTTTCTGCAAACTCGCTTGTACTTCTTTCTTGATCTTTTGTCATCAATGGCTTCTTCTTCCTCTTTTCCCAAAACTAACGACTCAACTTTCGCTGATTATAAGTTGGCATTGGAAGATTCTTCTGTGGGCGTGTTTGGCCTTCACACTCTTGATAAGGATTTCGGCCAGTGCGCTCTTGGCCTCATCTTCATTGATGATAACGCTATCGCAAAGGCCCCGTTGGCTCAGAAATTTCCCTCTTCTTCTAGCCCTCCATTTTCTGAACCACTTAACATTTCTGTCCTTGCTCAGTCTAGTCCAATTCGCACCTGGCCCAAGCCTGATACAGCTTTCGAAGCCTGGTATCAACGTATGTTGTTACATGCGGATACCCGTGCCTTTTTAGACAAACACCATCTTCTTCTTCTTATTGAGCTTTCCTTGTCTCTGCCAGCTTTTGATCGCAACTTGTTTCCCATTTCCTTACTCTTTTGGTCTTCCGAGTACAATGTATTCATTTTTCCGGTCGGGCCCTTTACTATCACCCTTCGTGATGTTGGTGCTCTTACCAGTTTGACCCCTCTCGGAGCGACCATTTCGGCCTCCACAACCTTTCATTTTCCCCCTCATTCAATGAGTCATTCCTTTTTTTCGTCTTATTCTTCTCTTCTTTGCACATATTCGAAAACGGCTGGTACTATTTCAATGCTAGAACGTACAGCCTTCCTTCATTATTGGCTGTGTAAATATATCGTTTGTACACCCAGCCAAAAACCTGTGGCGGGTTACCTCCCCATTTCTCCTGATCTCGCCCATGGCCATCATTTAGACTTGGCCTTTTTTCTTCTTGCCGCCATGTATCGGGGGCTGACCGTCCTCCAAAAGCAACTTCGATCGGGGTCATCACCCCTTGCCTCTGGTCCCTTGTGGATTGTCCAACTTTGGTTAAGAGTTTATTTTCCTATTTTTGGCACAATTGATTCGACTCACCCTTATTCGCTCAGCTTAGGCCGTCTTCTTTCCTTCCTCGTGCTACCTTTGATTATTTTCATACTCTTCCTCGGGTTCCTTCTTTTTTCCCTTTTACTGTGTCGAACAGTCCGTCTTTTGTCCATGACCTTCCCCTTTCGGAAGAGGATGAATCATGTCTTCGTATATGGCGCAAGTTTTTATGTAGCCGTGACTTGGTTCATGACATCTTGACCGGGGCCAATGGCAAGGCTGGAGTGGAGGCATATTCGCCCAACTTCGTCGCCCGTCAATTTGGCCTCGTCCAAGGGTGGCCTCTTGCTTTCTTTCATTCGTACTCTGCGTCGTCAGACCGTTTTAAGGTCTTTTCTATTTCTGAAGTTGAGGACTCCTTAGTGGAGACTCGCTCTTTGCTGTCTTCTTTTGTCATAGCTCATTTCGCTCCTTGTACATCGGTTCATCCTTGCTTTGACCGTTTTCTAGCCATCAACCCGTGAGCGATATTTTTCTTTGCCTCCCGCGAGGGTGTTTTCTTTTATTCCTTTGTCCCCCAAATCTTCTGAGCCGTCGGGGTCAAAGAAGGCAGCTGAGGCGTCTAAACCCAAGAGCATAAAGCTTGCTAAAAGGAAGCAGCCTTCTCCCAGCCGAAGTTCTGATTCGGACGTTCCGCTCGCCCGTCGCTCTAAGGTATGAGCTTGAGACCTACTTTCTTTTACATTCATACAGGTTTGAGGTATATTGATATCATGACTGTGCATTTGGTACAGGCCCTTAAGATTGATCCGCCTTCAGCAATTCTTGAAACGGTGCGAATTCCGGAGGTCGAAGCTATTTTTGGCGGAAACGAGGGAGCGGGATCTACAGGGATGCCGGTTGTTCAATTTCCCTCTGATGAGGATGACGCTGCCTAACGTCCTGTCATGACGCAATTCCTAGGAGAGGGATATGCAATTGGAGCCGACCCCCAAGGTACGGAGCCCTCTGTTGAATCTGGCTATTCGCATCTAAGAGTTGAGGAGATTCCTGGTGATCATTCCCCATTTGAGCGCTTCTCTTCGGACGGTTCTGTACCAATCGTGCAGGATCCGGATGATGAGGCTGAAGTGCCAGAGCCTATCTGGCCGACTGGGGCTCTGTGGCATTACCTTAGGCAATTCTACCCTTTAGTACGCATGATGTCTACCTCAGGACTTAGAGGGAGTTATAGGGACGTGGACGGCCTCTATAGTTTGGCCGAATTGGAGTCATTAGAGGAGGCTCGGTCTATGTATAAAGACGACGTACTTCGTCGTATTTACGAAGAAGATGAAATCATTTATATTTCTGATTCGTCCGACTCCGATTCTCTTGCAGATGTTCGGTCGACTACTGCGCCATAACATTCGATGCCAGAAGCGGTATCTCCCAGCACTTCTGGGCATCAGACTTCGGTCTTAGCACAGCCGTCGTCTTTGGCTCCTCTGCCTTCTTCTCCTCAAGTGGAGTTTCTTGAGCTTGAGCGGCCGTCATCTTCGGCTCTCATGGTTGTTTCTTCCGCAGCTCCTGCTCAGATAGTCCAAGTACTGGCTACTCCTGAACAGCCGTCACCCCCTCGGGCTGAGTCTCCTATTTTGCCAATGAGTTCTCCCACTGTGGTCGCCAAAAACTGTTTGCGTAATTTTTATGCGTGAAGAAAGAAGAGCGTGTAAGGTTCAAACCTCCTGAGACAATGTCCCAGCAAGGGGTGTTTGATTAATTGAATAAGCCTCTAAGGGGCGCAAGCACACAAGTTACAGTCCTAAGATTACAATCTAAGAAATGAAAAATAAAAATATGCTCATTTGAGTCTTCATTTGATCGGGCTTCGTTCTTCTGTGATGAGGAAAGAAACGCTTCGTGATTCTCTCGAAGCACGACATCAGGCCTTGAGGGAGACAACAGAAGAAATGGTGACCGAAGAATCGGTCTTCCTGGACCTGGAGCGACAACTAAAAGAGATTCAGCGTCTTCTTGAGGAAAGCCGCATGAGGAAGGAGGCTAAGAGGAGGACCCTCATTACTCGAGTGGAGGAGATGGACGAGTCTACGGCAGAGTACGAGGGGTTGGCCCGCATCAATTTCGAGAAAAGCCTGGCCGACTTAGACGCAGTGGGTATAGGAATACAGGACGAATGGCGCCTGAGGAGGGAGACGCTTTCGGCAATTAAGGGGCTGCCTGGGGATTTTCGGCGATCTTCGGGCCAAAAGTAATATTTTGTAAGACGTTATATCGTCTATCCTTGTATTCTTAGGACGTTTTCGTCCATGTTTAATGAGAACTTATTATTGTTTCAGTGCCTTTTGTTTTCGTGCTCCCATAATGAGGGCACATATTTCTTTAAGTATTTTCCATTTATTGCTCTTGTATGCACTCTTCCGTTTAAGTCTTGTAGATGATAGGCTTCATTTGGCAACACGTTTTTTACCATGAATGGGCCTTCCTAATTGGGCGACCATTTGCCATACGCTGGGTCCTTAGAACCAAGTGGCAACACAGTCTTCCACACTAATTCGCCTTCCCTGAACGATTTACCCATTACTCTGAGATTGTATTCCTTGGCTATCTTTTTCTTTTGTGCTTCTAGACGATTTAGCGCATCACATTTGATGTCGTCTAATTCCAACAAGTTCTGGATCATTGCCTCGTCGTAGTCTTCCCATGTCAGTTTATCTTGCAGCATCACCCTGGTAGACTCAATATTCATTTCTACTGGAAGCACAGCCTCTTGACCATACACTAATTGGAACGGCGTCACCGAAGTACTTGTTCGCGGCGACGTTCTATAGGCCCATAACGCTTGACTCAAATATTCATCCCACCGTCTGACATTATCTGTCACCATTTTCGTAATTAATCCTTTAAGGGTCTTGTTGGTTGATTCTGCTTGACCATTTGACTGAGGGTAGTAGGGAGTAGTGTTCACTAGTCGGACTCCGTATTCACCCAGGAAATCTTTTACCTTTTCACCATTTAATGAAGTACCATGATCTACCATTATTGTCTGTGGTATACCAAATCGGTGAATTATATGTTCCTTTATGAACTTGATGATCTGATCTTGGGAGATTTCTACAACTGGGATGGCCTCCACCCATTTAGTGAAGAAGTCGGTGGCAACGATGATGAAAGTATGCCTCTTACTTGATGCAGGATAAATCTTCTCTATCAAGTCCATCGCTCATCCCATAAACGGCCACGGTTTAATGACTGGGACCATCTTAGTTGCTGGAGCCCTCTGAATAGGTCTGTGCTTCTGACAAGCAATGCATCTTTTGGCATATGAGGTGCACGATTCTCCCATCTTTGGCCAATAATAGCCGCTTCGTACAATCAACCATCTCATCTTTACCCCGGCTTGGTGAGCCCCACAAATGCCTTCATGCACTTCGGCCATGATAGTTTTGGATTCGGATGGCCCTACACATTTCAACAACAAACCATCTTGTCGTTTCTTATATAGCACATCTCCTGATACTATATAGTTCAAAGCTTTAAGTTTTAGCTTTTGATCCTTCCCTGCTTCGGGCTGCTATAGGAATGTCTTAATTTCGTTTCTCCAATCGTCCCTTTTTTCGGCTTCGATAACCATGGCGTCCGTACCTTTAGCTCGCCTCATGAGGACTGGCTCAACCTCTTCGCTCCTGTATACCCTACCTGTGTTTGTCTGTTTATATCCGGAGGCTGCTTGGGCTAAGCCATTGGCTAATTCGTTCTTCACCCTCGGAATGTACTCCAATTCAGCGTGATCAAATCGTCCTACTAATTCTTTGGCCACGTCTAATAATGCCATTACTGATGGGCTTTGACATTTGAAAGCTCCTATCACTTGTTGAATTACCAGCTGCGAATCTCCATTGATGGATGCATGTGTTACTCCCATATTGAGGAGCATCTCTGGCCCAAGTATCAAGGCTTCGTATTCGGCCTGGTTATTAGTGCAGTATTCGGTCAACTTGACTAAGAATCGGAAAGATTCTCCCAACGGGCTGACCAGGACTAATCCTATTCCAGCTCCCTTCATTGTGCTGGATCCGTCGAAATACATCATCCATTGTTTCAGACTGCATTCATCCAGATCCATTTCTATTTCCTTTATCGTGCTAAGACATGGGTGGTCGGCCAAAAAATCGGCCAAGGCTTGATTTTTAACGGCCCTTTGGGGTTCATACCGTATATCAAATTCTGAAAGTGATAGTGACCAAAAACCGACTCTTTGATGCAAGATGGGACGAGAAAATATGTACTTTATTATATTAATTCTTGTAATCAAGTACACTATATTCGGCCTAAGGTAGGCTCGTAATTTAGTACATGTGAAGTATAAAGCCAAACATAATTTCTCCATGGGAGAATAGTTACATTCATAATTCAGCAATTGTCTGCTAATATAGTAAATGGCTCTCTCGATGTTCATTTCGTCATCTTGCGTGATCATCCCAGCTATAGACCGCTCTTCAGCCGCTATGTACAACTTTATTGGCTTTCCTAGCACTGGAGGTACCATCACTGGCAGCTGTGACAAGTATTTCTTCAGGCTGTCAAATGCTTGTTGATGTTCCTCGGTCCAGACGAATTCGTCCTCACCCTTTAGCTTTAATAAGGAGGAGAACACTTTTATTTTCCCTGCACAGTTGGAGATGAACCGCCTTAAAAAGTTAATTTTCCCTAAAAACCTCTGCAACTCTTTTTTATTTCGGGGTGGCATAGCTTCAGTGATTGCCTGAGACTTATTGTGTCGATCTCAATTCCCCGTTGGTGCACTAGAAACCCTAGGAAATTTCCTGCGCACACCCCAAAAGCACATTTGGCAGGGTTCATTCTTAGTTTGAACTTTCTCATTTTTCGAAGGTCGTTGCCAAATGGCCAAAATTTTCGTCCATAGTCACGGATTTAGCCACTATATCGTCCACATAGACTTCTACGAATTCGCCAATCATGTCATGAAAGATCAAGTTCATGGCCCGCTGATAAGTGGCACCAGCATTTTTCAGGCCGAATGGCATGACCGCCCATTCATAACACCCTAGAGAACCTGGGCATCTAAAGGTCGTCTTATGTACATCATCTTCACCGATGTAAATCTGATTATAGCCTGCATACCCATCCATAAACGAGTATACTTGATACCCTGCCGTGGAATCCACTAGGGAATCTACTATCGGCATTGGGTATTGATCCTTTGGTGTTGCCAGGTTTAAATTTCTGAAATCTATACAAATCCTTATCTTTCCATTCTTTTTCCTAACTGGGACAATATTTGACAACCATTCCACATATCTGGTCGTCCTAATGAATTTTGCCTCTAACAGTCGTTCAACTTCTTTCTTAATATCAGGCATGACATTAGGCGCAAACCTCCGGGGAGGTTGCCTGTTAGGCCTATGACTTGGCATGATTGGCAGCCTATGCTCTACCAACGTCCTATCTAAACCAGACATCTCATGGTAGTCCCATGCAAAACAATTTTTTGTATCTTTGCAACAAACAAATTAACTTTTCACGTACCTGGGGCTCCAATTCCTTACTGACGTAAGTTATGCGCCTATCGTGCTCATTCCCCAGATTTACCTCGTCCAAAGCATCTTTTCCTCTTGAGATGTTTGTCTTGCGTCGTCCATTTAGGGCGAACTCTTCTTCCTTTGATTCTCATCCTTCCATCAAGTAGTCCACTCCACATAGTTCTTTTATTTTCTCCTCCGTCTGGTATGCCAGTAATTTGCCTTTTAAGGCCGAAATAGCGGCATGTGCTTCGTCCTCACTTCTTCACTCTATCACATAGGCCAATAAATTGACCTTGGAGGCCGCAAGAGCGGCTTGCTCCTTATTCTGGCCGTACTTCATTCGAATCAATGTGTGTCGGTTCTCCAAAGACCACTGTGGTTGGTCTCGTTTGTGCGAATAAATCGTCCAGCAACCCAGAGGGGTAAAACTCGTCATTTTGAGCCACAATGGTAGGGCTTTCCCCTTTATTCAAAACTATGGTCGACCCATAGTTCCCTTCGTACATGAAGTACTCGGCGAGTTTGTCTCCGCAGCGAAGGGCTTATTGTCGGCATACACTATCTCTACTTCGTCCCTCTGGTTCCAGAAAACCAGGCATTGATGAAGGGATGAAGGGATGCATCGGCTGCCGTGAATCCAGTCCCATCCCAGTAGCATATTGTATGTAGTTGGTCCATCTATGACGAAAAATACCATTGTCTTCGTAGTACTTCCCACTTGCAGGTCCAATGGAATAACTCCTTTTACTGTCGTCGCCCCTCCACTAAAGCCGGTAAGCATCACTTCCGTAGGGAGAAGGTCTTCTTCAGACTTTGCCAAACGTCCTAGCATCCTAACTGGTATTGCATTAATGGCCACCCCGTTATCAATTAGTACTTTGGTGACAGGTATCCCATTAGCCTTTGCCTTTACATACAACGGCCGCAGGTGTTTCATCATTTGTGTTGGTGGCTTCGGGAAAAACACTCTCCCTAATAGACCTATTTCCATTGCTTGATCGCCCTCAACGTGCGGCGATTCCTCTTCCATGTCCCCTCTGGAAAGTGGCAACGTGGCTGGTGAATCTTGGGAGACATGATTGACAGTCAGTCTCCATTTTTCAGCTCTAGTGAGGGTCCGTTTCACCTTAGGCGTCCCATACAAAACAAGGAATGGATGTCGTCCCAAATCTTCTCCCAATGTCCCGACTACAGGATTACCGGCTTCATATAATTCTCTGAGAAGCCGATTCTATGAAATTCCCCTTCTCCTTGATTCGGTCTTGATGTTTATTTTTTCTTCTACATCGGTCATCTCCTCATCTTCAGCTTCCCTGTATGTGATTGAGAGCGCTGCAAATTCAGTTTCGCCACCCTCATAAACGTCCTCGCTTGTTCCAGCTTCCCAATTGTTATCTTTCCTGAATTTCCCAGGCAATAGGTAATGATTAGCCACTACTGGCGGCATACTACCGAACTGAATGACGATAAGCGGCTCTTCATCGTCTGTTTCGTCATGTTTTCGTCTGCCAAACTTAGTGCGTTCGTCGTAACTTATCACCGTTCCTTTCTTGTCGTCAACCCTTTTTTTTATTTACTTCTGTTTTCTCTGTGATGCGAGGGCTACGGTCTGTGGTGGCCTTCGTTTCACCTTGTCGACGCATCAAACGGCCATAATTCCTTTGGTGCCGCCTCAACTGCGTCCTTGTCATTTCCTCTACAGGGTGATAGTTCCTGCCTGCCCGCTGGCCCGAGTGTGGCTTTTGGTCTGAATGCCAAACATTGGGCCGATTAATCTTCGGCCTGAACGTCCTTACATTCTGGACGAAATTTGAATTCTCCCCATAGAACCTTGGGGCGAAGGTCCGGGGTTGCCATGATTATGGCTTTCTCTTTGCAGGCCTTTCGCAAGTGTCTTCTAACTCTTTCATCCATTCCATGTCGTTCTTGCATCGAATACAAATGTTCTGTTGGTCTCTTTGCCCTAAAGGTTCCTTAATCCTTTCCAGAGCGCTTGGACGACGACGGTGCTGTCCTTCGTCTAGCACTAATTTGAATTTCGGCAGGTTCACCTTGGCAAGGTCTGGATTAATCATGTTCACCCCCACCGATTTTGGAAAAGGGTCGCTATCCACGGCCATCTTTTTCTCGAACGTGATTCGTCCGGATTCTATGGCATCCTGTAAGACATTACGAAAAACAAGGCAATTATTAGTTATGTGAGACCATGCATTGTGCCACTTACAATATTTTTTACTACCGATCTGCTCGGTTGTTGGCAACGTATGTCGGTCGCTCAAGCTAATTTGCTTGTCCTTATATAACTGGTCAAATATGGCATCGACTTTAGTAATATCAAAGGAGAAGTTTCTGCTCTTTCTATCATTTTTTTCACTTTCTTGGGGTTCCGCCCACGTTTTGCAAACGTAAGGTTTCCCTTTAACCAACTCGACCAGACATAAATCGGCCGACTCGGTATCTATTTCGCCCATTTCATAGTCAATATTCCTGTAATATGTCCCTTTGCTCGAATTCTTCATTTACTCCTCTTCTCGTAATAATCGCTCATAACGCACCACACTGGTGGTGAGTTGGGAAAGGTCTCAAAACTTGCGATCCTGAAACTTCTTTTTCAGATCGAGATTTAAGCAACTTTGAGCGATCCTCATAAATTCTTTTTCGGGCAAAGGCACATAACATCGGCCTCGGGCTACCTTAAACCGTTGTAAAAATGTCTCAGCCCACTCTCCTGGCAATTGTCTTAAGTTTGCCAAATCGGCTAAGGCCACTTCAGATTCAGCCTTGTAAAATTGCATATGAAACAGTTGCTCCATCTGCTGCCAACTTTCTACCGAATTGGCCGGCAGACTGACATACCAGAAGAAAGCTACCCCTGACAGTGATCCGTGAAATAATCTTAGTTTGTGGAAATCATTGACTTCCCCACACTGGAGGGTAAATCGTCCTACGTGTTCCATGGTAGAAACTTCCCCAGACCCCGTAAAGAGGGAAAAATCTGGTATCTTGTAGTTTCTAGGCCATGGATAGGCCATATCGACCCAATCAGGATACGGTTTCCGATATCTTGGCTGAATTGGCCGTATGCCTAGACCAAATTGGTTTTGAAGGATCCCGGTCATTTGCTCCATTAGCATATCATTGCCATTAAATGGCATAGCTATGGACGGTGGCTGCGGTCCTCTCAAGAGTGGGATATAATCATGATTCTGCCCCTGAGGAACCTGGACACCCTGAGGCATCACCACTTCGTTTTGCGTCATATTTGGCCCTTGGTGTATATTCGGCCCTACTTGTGGGCCATTGCCTCCAGGACTTATTCCTCCCCTGAGAACCGTAGGGATGTTGGTCCCCCGTGGAGGAACATTACTAGGACCAGCCTCCTAACTGCTCGCTGCAGGGAGGGGCGTAGTCCACGGCAGCGCCGTCCCGCCGTTTACACATTTGGCCATTAATTCATTCATCGAGCTTAGATGTTTAGCCATGTTTTCATAATGCGAATTGGTAGTTGATACGAATTTATCTATGACATGCGCATTTTGAAGCCTAACATGTTCGACAACATCCTGTGTGAATTCACTGAACAACGCGCGCACCGCGTTAGGGCTGAGTTCTCTCATAGATTCGTACCGATTAGCATCTGTCAGACCCTCGAATTGACCCACTATGGCTGGAATGCTGGGCTGGTTGGTTTGCTCCAGTCCTCCTTTCTCCGCAGTTGAGCCAGTTTGAGCGTTTCTTTTCGGAGGCATCTCCACTCTTTACACCAAATCTCCCACTGTGGTCGCCAAAAACTGTTTGCGCAATTTTTATGCGTGAAGAAAGAAGAGCGTGTAAGGTTCAAACCTCCTGAGACAATGTCCCAGCAAGGGGTGTTTGATTAAGTGAATAAGCCTCCAAGGGACGCAAGCACACAAGTTACAGTCCTAAGATTACAATCTAAGAAATGAAAAATAAAAATATGCTCATTTGAGTCTTCATTTGATCGGGTTTGTTCTCTTGGCATAGATAAGCTTTTATAGTGAAGTTTGTCAACCGTTTTAGGCGATTCCAGTATCTCCCTGCAGTTGCTGGATCGTGCATGTAACCGCTGAGCTGCGTGTCTCAACTGCTTGGTTATGAAGGGAAAACCGTCCAACTGCTACGATCGTGGAAGTAACCGCATCATGGGTTTTCGCCCTAACCATTGGTCTGGTCGCCCCAAGCTCTTCGTCGCTCTTCGGCCCATCGTCCTTCTTCTCTTCGTTCTTCCTTTCGTCCTAGGGCGACTTCATCATATGGTGGGGATTTTCATCTACCAACAGTGAGATTATAGAACTACCAAGGTCAGCCTCTCCAAGGAATCAGCCTGTAGTGTACTTAAGTAGAAGGGTTTTCTGTAAATAAAATAATAAATATTAAAATAAAATATATTTTTAAAAAAATTAATGTATTTTAAAATTTAATAAATTTAACATATTAAAGTAAATCAACACACATATACTGTTATTTAATTTCATTTTCTAACGCTAATGAATAAGTATTTTTCTATATATATAATCAAACTATCATTTATCAAATTTGATTGTAGCACATTAAAATAAAATATTTATTTTGGAAAACAACAATAATTTATGCACAATATTTTGCAAAATTATGTGTTTCTAGAAAAACATAAAAGATAATAATAATTTATGCACAATACTTTGCACAATCGAAAATGGTTTTCAACTATTCTCTATCGCAATAAAGAAAAACCCTAATTTTTTTGAAGCTTGAAGCCCCTGCCGCCGCACTAGTTTTGTGTTTGGCAGCAGGGGCTTCCCCCTCCCTAACATCTCTTTCTCTTCCCATCTTATCTTACTCTCTTCCTTTTTCCTTTTTTTTCATTATTCTCTTCCCCACCTTTCTTCTCATATTTTTCATTTTTCTTCTGTTGTTTCCGGCCCCCTGCTTCCCCCTCCTCCACCGTTTCTTTTTCTTCTTTCTTCCCACTTTATCTTACTCTCTTGCTTTCCTTCTTCTCTTCTCCACCTTTCTTCTCATATTTTTCTTTTATCTTCTTTTGTTTTCAGCCAGTGACTCACCGGAAAATTTCGTCCGACGAGCTCACCACGTCCCATTTTTCTTTGTCCTTCTCTTCTTGTTTCGGTTGCGTTATTATGGTTTTTTTTTTTGTTTATGGAGTTTTTTGATGTGTTTCCATCTGCCTCCGTTTCTGCTCCTTTTCTTCGTTTCTTGCTTCTTTTCTTTTTCACTTTGTTGGCAGCCCATATTTTCTTAATTTTATTTTTGTGGGTGTTTTTGATTTCCAGATCAACAGATCTGTGATCCACTCCAGTAGTGGTAGATGTACAACTCTTTTTGTTGGTTTTTATATTTTCTGTGTTATGTAACAATAATATCTTTTCATTAATATACAAAAGATTTGGTGCAGGGATAATGAGTAGATTTGATGGTGAAGAGTTTCGCGATGTTTATGAGGATATTTACCGTCTCATAGGTCTATAAATTACCTTATATTAGATTAATTATATATTATTGTAAAAGTCTTATGATCAATGTGTATTATATTGTTTCAATTCTATTTAGGGATTTATAATCACCAACTTTATAATAAGGTTGAGGTAGGGATATCAAGTCGGTCTCGTAATTTTTCATGTTCCTAAATAACTTTAGGTGTGAATATGTATCTTTTTTAGCTACGGGAAATAACTAGTACATATATTATTTTATGTTGTTAGGCGTTATCCTAACATAGCTTGAGTTTTAGGATTTCCTAAGTTTATATTCGAGCTTTTTATGGCCGTGTAATTACATCATTGTGATATTTTTATACATGAATGAATTTCATCTTTAAACAACAACAAAAAAATAGACAAACATAAAGGACGAATTTTTTTTTTTTTTTTTACAAATACAAATGGTATGCAAAGTGTTATGTAAATATGATTGGTTTAGAAATTATGTTCGCAAGTGGTGTGTTTTGGTGGTAAAGGGTTTAAAACTTAGTTGTCAGTTCTTGAGTTCGAGTTCAGAGGTGCATTTCTTGTAAGAGCCTAGGGTAATCAGGGGTTTTATCTGCTCTGCTTAAGCTCGAGTCGGTGGTTTGGTGGCAGAATTTTCAAAGTTTTCACTACAAGAAATTGCAGTTTTAGTGACGAAATTTAACGACGGAATATTTCATTTCGAAATTTAGCGACGGAATTGAAACAAATAATGAAATTAGCGACAAAAAATTTTATCCCTAAAAATGAAATCAGTAAAATGACACGAATTTAGAGACTGAATTAACGACGAAAATTAGATTTGTCTCAATTTTCGTCGTTAAATAGCGACAGACTAGGAAATACATCGCTAATTAGCGACAAATTTATATTTCCGAATTAGCGACAGCCGCTCATGTTAATTTTTTATTTAAATTTAAATTTCTAATTTGAAAAAGTATTATTATTAGAAACATGAATTTTCGTAGTTAATTCGTTGCTAAATAGAGATGAAATCAATATTTCATCTAATTTTTAAAATTTTCAATCCCCAAAAAATTTTATTCTATCGGCGGCAGTGTTTTAAAAAAATTAGAGGTGGCTTTTTCGTCGCTAAATATAAGGTGTATTATATTCAGTGCGTTATTTTTATATTATATTATTTAATGTTGTACAACATTTGGTTTTACAATGTATTGTAATATATTAATATTGTACAGTTACTGTATTAATTTTTTTGTGATTAATTAAAATTATAAATAGAGAGAGAGAGAGCGCGTGTGACAAACTACAATAATAATTCAGAAAAACACAGTTGTTAAATATTATAACTTTTTACATAAAAATTCATTCAAGTATAGAAATAAGAATATCACAATTAACAAAATATTTAATCAAATAATCCCTCAACTTTCACTCAAATAATCAAAGCGTTAATTGGTGTGGCAGTGGCACTAGTGGAGAGCTCGAAAGTACTGCGTGTCTCGGCTGTAATGGCGAAGCAACAATTTGTGGCGCACGGTGAAGGCAAAACGACAGCTATGGCGTACGGCGGCGTGAGAGATTGGGTTTGAGTTTATTTATTTATTATTTTTTTATTTTTTTGGTGTTGAAGATGACAATAATTAGGGATTTGAGTACAGTGTTATTTTTATTATTTTTTTATTATTATTGTGGATGTTGAAGATGGTTTGAGGCAAAATTGAGAAGAAAAAAATTTAACTTATTTTTATATTTTGTTTCAGTAATTGTGGTTCAAAACCCGCAATCTCTCATATTATTGATTAATGTGGCAAACACAGCACTAAATAATATAATATTGTGTTGGATATTTTATTGCCGAACATATTATTGTACTCATTTAAAACAATACAGGGTTCTAATACACCTAAATGTATCATGCGAAACTTATCCTACATTCTTTTGATTTACATATTCAAAAGCTGAAAAGATCAAGTTTTATTTTTAAATATTAACTTTGGTCTCTTTTAGTTCGCGTGTTAAAAAAAATATTAAAAAAATTAAAAAAAAAATACTATATTCATTTACTTCAATTATCAATAACATATCCTCTACTTTTTTTTTTTTTTTTTAAATAAGAAATCTAAGGTATTAAATATGTATAATGATGTGGTAATCAATCCTAGTTGATGACAATTCTCAGAATTATTATATTAATATAGGCCTATTAAAGAATCAAACATTATCCCGAATCATCACATCCATTGGTTATCACATAAAAATGATGATGATAAAGTATTATTTAACTAATTTGTGTTTATATGTATATGATAGGAAGTAGAATTCGGAAGTGAAGCATTTTCTTATGAAAAAACCCAAAGTTGGGCCAGGATTAATGGGCCTTAGCCTATTGCAAGTCAAAAACAAAAGAATTTGTCCAGCCCAACTGCCATGGCAAAAAAAATTGTTGAGCACAAGATCTCCTTCCCTTTCGGATAACTAATTTCACTTCTCTCTTTTTTCTCAAAAACAAAAAAAAAAAAAAAAAAAAAAACAAAAAACAAAAAACAAAACAAAAAAAACAAAACAAAAACAAAGCAAAGCAAAACAAAAAAAAACCAATAATCATTGTAATTTAAGCTTATTGGATTTGCTAGCATGAAATGTTAATCCCACAAACTTCATGCAAATCCAATTACATTTTTTTTTTAAAAGGTGAGGAAATTTTTTCCCATTTTATAATGATATTATGTATTAATAACACAAATATCCATAATGAAGATAATAAAAAAATTAAGATTGGATTTATTCGAGAGAACCGGACTTCTCAATTGCTGGTCATTCGAAGAATCAATGACCCTACAAAACAACTATAAAGATGCTATCATAATTCTTGCTGGACTTATTCATTAGATATATTGATTTAAATAGAGTTCGAATTATAGGGATAACTACCAACTAAACATAAAAAGTCTATCTCTTAAAATGATCATTCCCATAATTTATTTAATAATAATCACTAATTAAGAAAATAAATAAAAATATAAGATTTTAAGTCTAACATGCTCATCCCTATAATGATATTATGTATTAATAACACAAATATCCATAATGAAGATAATAAAAAAAATAAGATTGGATTTATTCGAGAGAACCGGACTTCTCAATTGCTGGTCATTCGAAGAATCAATAACCCTACAAAACAACTATAAAGATGCTATCATAATTCTTGCTGGACTTATTCATTAGATATATTGATTTAAATAGAGTTCGAATTATAGGGATAACTACCAACTAAACATAAAAAGTCTATCTCTTAAAATGATCATTCCCATAATTTATTTAATAATAATCACTAATTAAGAAAATAAATAAAAATATAAGATTTTAAGTCTAACATGCTCATCTCGGGGTGTGAACGCAACTGGAGTATATTTAATATGGTATGATCTAATAATAATGAATAATTTGTGATACAATTTTTTTCGGTGAACTTATGATAATTTGAATAAATATTTTGTAGATTCATACAAAGAAGAGAAATAGATTATCCATCGAGAAATTGAACTCGTTAGTTTACATAATAAGATTGGATTTATTCGAGAGAACCGGACTTCTCAATTGCTGGTCATTCGAAGAATCAATAACCCTACAAAACAACTATAAAGATGCTATCATAATTCTTGCTGGACTTATTCATTAGATATATTGATTTAAATAGAGTTCGAATTATAGGGATAACTACCAACTAAACATAAAAAGTCTATCTCTTAAAATGATCATTCCCATAATTTATTTAATAATAATCACTAATTAAGAAAATAAATAAAAATATAAGATTTTAAGTCTAACATGCTCATCCTCGGGGTGTGAACGCAACTGGAGTATATTTAATATGGTATGATCTAATAATAATGAATAATTTGTGAATACAATTTTTTTCGGTGAACTTATGATAATTTGAATAAATATTTTGTAGATTCATACAAAGAAGAGAAATAGATTATCCATCGAGAAATTGAACTCGTTAGTTTACATAATGTACAATATGCGATTGAAGCAAAAATACATGAAAAAATATTCATTTCAAGCTGATGATGATCCTTTGATTGATGATGAGTTGCCTTCTGATGATGAATGGGTGGCCGGAGAAAGCTTTGTAGAGAATACTTCCATTGAACAACCGAGTGGAAGTAAAACATCTGCACAAAAAATGAACATAGACCAAAGTAAGTTAATATTTACAAATAATGCAATTTATATAATATAAGTTAAAAAATAATAGACTTTATGTTATTCCTTTTCCTCCACAATTAGTGGATGAACACAATACAAGTGAAGAAGGTTATTTGGAGGATGACACATATGATGATGAGAGAGATTTTGACCCAATCTTCATGCCGCTAGACACAAATGATAGCTTATTTAGGGATTAGTTATCAATAATTTTTTGAACATATTATGAATTATGAAAAAATGAATGTATTTTGAATTTAACATGTTTTTATTATTATTATATTACTATTTTGATTATTATTCTGATGTTTTGGATCGAGGCGCCCGCCTCGCCGCCTCGAGGCGGTCCGCCTCGCGCCTCAATGGTCGGCCACCTCGAGACGCCGCCACGTATTTTTAAACATTGATCTCAGCCCAATCCAAATTGATCCCAATGTGAGGCCCACAATTTTTAAATTATTATTATTTTTTATTTTAAATTTAAAAATAACACTTAAGTTTCTCTCCCATAAAAAACGGCCATGTGGCAAAATCAAATCGTCTTGATGAACATAGTATATGGCCCACAATTTATCCGAAAGTCAATCAACTGGCGGCATTAATGTTTTATCATGAAATATCTTCACACATTTATATTAGCAACTGTGTGGATAGATTATTTTAATGCATGGTGGGGGTTGGTGTGGGAGGTAACCCGAATAAGAATTGGTCGTGATATGTAAATGTAGTTTCTGTTCATAGTCATTGCTGCTTTATATTTAATGAGTGAAAAGAAAACAAAGAAAGCAACTTGGTGGTTGTTTTTTTTTTTTTTTTCCTTTTCTTGTGTAACCACTCTCTCTTGATCATGTCTTTTTCATTTTTTGCCCATTATGGAGTGATATCTCAGAAGTAGCAGCAAGTATTGTTATGGATGATACTCTGTCTCCAAATTTGGACACTGAGGAGGTTTCTGAACTCAAACCAGAAACCCATGCTTCTAAAAGAAGGTGGGTTGGTGTTTAATCTTTTGGTTTTATTTTGTTTTTTTTTTTTTTTCCTTTCCCCTTTAATTTCATGGGTTTTAATGAAGGTAGATTTAAGATGAATGCTATTGTTTCTTGAGCAATAATGTTTTGAGGCTCTATATCTATCTATGTAGCTATATATGTAATATGTTAATTTAATTATTGCAATTTTTGGCATGTAACTTGTTGTGGGGGTGTTATAGGAAGGTGGATGAGAAGACAGTTATTAAAGTGAAGATAGGAGAAAATTCTGGGAAGCTAAAGAATGAAGGGCCACCTTCTGATTTTTGGTCTTGGAGGAAGTATGGACAAAAGCCAATTAAAGGATCTCCTTACCCCAGGTTCCACTTTTATTTTCTTTTATTAAAATCTTCTGCTTTCACAAGCTTAATTTACTTGATGTTGATAAATTTTGGGAGCTAAATTATTAAAACCCTTGTGCCACATCAAGATTTTAGTATCTTTCTTGCAGGGGCTACTACAGGTGCAGCACATCTAAAGGCTGTGCAGCCAAGAAACAAGTAGAGAGATGCAGAACAGATGCTTCAATGCTCATAATTACATACACATCTAGCCATAACCATCCATGTCCTGATCTCCACTCACTGAATCTGACCAAGCAATTATCAAAAGCACCCCAAAATGAAGCCAATGAGTCTAAGGACAACCCCACTTCTCCAACACAAGAAGAAGAGAAACAAAATGAATCTAAAGTGGCCAATACTGTTGAAACTTGCAATGAAGACCATTTCCATTACTTACAATCACCTATAAGCTGTTCTCAAGATATCATAATTAGCCATGAAGACCCTTTCACAGGGAATCTAGAAAAAACCCATGAAACACTGAACCTTCTATTGGATGAAGAACCACTCACTCATCAGAATCTCATGACATTATCAACACCAAAATCAGAAGAAAATGACTTCTTTGATGAGCTTGAAGAATTGCCCACATCTTCAGTTTTCACTAGCTTCATGAGAAGCAATGATCTTTTCCATGAAAGGATTCCTCTTGTCCCATCTTGATCCATGTGTTTGCAGGCTTTAGAAAAAAAAAATTGTAATTAAAATGGGTGCGAATATTATGATTGGGCTTGATTTAGTAGAGTAGGATTTATGATATGATTATCAGAATCCAGAAATATATTTATTATAAGAATATAAGATAATTAAAAATGTAATTTTTAATGTTTTAAAAAAAAAAAAATCTTCTAATATTTTTTCCACATTAGTGGGGTTATGGATATGGATAAATTCATAAATGTGATCTTTACAAATATTAATTGTTCTATCTAATAATAAAGATGATGGCACGAGTGAGTGCACTCCGATCTTTATCAGACAATATTAAGAGGATCTTTTGGCCCTATTTAGTGCATTTTCATATTTTCTTTTAAAATTAATTGATTTGGCTGATGGGAAGTTCTATTTCCACCGTGAAAGTTTTGATACTTGGCATTTTTAGACAGTTTGGCAAATTTTGGAATCCAAAACGATATGCCAAAATAAAACGAATTCTTTATGTCATGGGGGCAATATTGGCAAAGATTTGTTCTTGAATAAAGTTAGGGTTTAGAGAAAAGTGTTATGGTTAGCGAAGTAGGGTAACATCTAAGGTCGATGAGAATTACATACTACATTATACAACAAAATATAGTTTTGACATATGCTAAAAAACATTAATGAGATTTTTGTAAATTATCCAGAAATAAATTAAGATGTACTTATGGCATTATCATTATTCAACAGTGAAGTTTTTAATTAATTTTGTCCAGGCAAATAAAATAGTAAAACCTAAATAAAATTAGGCTAATGATAGTTTGTTCCCTATCTTGTATTATCGAGTACAATGTTAAATGAGTAAGGATCGCTATATTGTTCAATTGTAGTGCAAAATGAGCATGGGCATCAACACTCAAATGCTGTGTTAAATGGCAAGGATTCCGACATATGTATGGATGAATGTCGGTAAAGTAGCTAGTCCAAGGGAAAGAAAGCAGGGCCGGCCCTAACCCAGTGCCACAAGGGCTACTATATAGGGTCTAAAAATTAAAAGGGCATCAAAATAATAAAACCTAAATAAATAGATATATATAAAAAAAATATATATAAACTCAAAATGTGCCTTAGCCCAGTGCCTTGTTAAATATTTTTTTTTTTTAATATATGTTTTCGTAATAAAAAAAAGGTACATTTTGAATTTTCGCATCGGGCACCCAAAAACTCAGGATTGGCCCCGAAAGAAAGTATGATTCACTATGGTACCTGAAACACATGAACTTTAGCCAGTAAATTGATGAAAATAATTGTGTTCGTATCTCCTGTAAAAAGTATACTGAGTTCTTTGTATGGACATGCCAGAGAAACATATTCTCAAAAAAATTGAATTAAAGCCTAACTTCTAAAATTCAAAACGATTGTAATTGTGTTATATATTTCCTTGAACGGGTCCTAGGAAAATACTGTAAAGACAAGTGAACGATTGGAATAAAATATTGTAAAGAAATTGATAATTGAAAATATAATACTGTATTGGAATTGAATAGATTATAATTAGAGAAGAGATTGAAGACATAAATGGCTACAATACTAGAATTGAAAACTTGAAGGATTTGCATTGAAATTGAATTGATTGATTTGGTTGATTTCTTGAATGAATTTGGCGTCCTCTGCTATGGGCATATTTCTTGAATTTATAGGCTTTGAAACAGATCCTCAAATGATCCACTACACCACCTTGCCACGTCATACTTTTTTGGGAAAAATAAATGCGTGAAGAGGAAGTTTCTTATTGATAGGAAGCGAATCACGGGCCAGTTTCCTCCTATGAGCTTAATTTTCTGAGCTATTTTAATTTCCTAAGTTATTGTAATTGGGTGCACTTTATTTAATATTTTTGGTGCAAATAATTGAAGAGGAAATGATTCCTCAACTATTTTAATTTCCTGCTCTATTTTTGTTGAGATATATGCCATAAAACATAATTTAATATATAAATGAGATTATTATCGTAATAATAAATGATGTAGTATTCATTTATCAATTGTTTGATAATATTATAAATTATCATACATATCCATGGTTATTCATGGACTTTCAGACTTAGTGTATAAGAATCATACACAAGAGGATTTAAGTCTAAAATTAATAATCTAATGGTGTGTTTACTTAAGGGCAATGAGAATGGAGGATGTGAATCATTTCCAATAAGGTTGTTTACTTCCTAAAATTGAATAAAAATGAGAATTGGAATGAGAGTGGGAGTGGGGCCCACAGATTTGGGAATGGGGAATGTGAATCACATTCCTACCACCCCCATGGGAATGAGATTCTCATTCCCATTATTAATGGGAAATTATAATATTATCCATAAGATAATTAATTAATATTAATTTATAAATAATAAATAAAATTAATAATATTTTAATAAAAGAATAATTAAATATTGAGTAATTTAATACATAAAAATTAATAATAATTAATAAATAATAAATAAAATTAATAATATTTAATAATAAAATAATATTTTAATAAAAGAATATATAATATTTAGTAATTTAATACATTAATAATTAATTAATAAAGTAATACTTAATTAATACTTAATTTATAAATAATAAATAAAATTAATAATATTTAATAATAAAATAATATTTAATATTTTAATAAAAGAATAATTAAATATTGAGTAATTTAATACATAAAAATTAATAATAATTAATAAATAATAAATTAATATATAATTATAACTAAGTGTATTTTTGTAACTTTTTAACAATTCATTCCGATTACTGGATAAAGTAAATACATCAATGGTAATACTGCTTAATTCTGATTCTGATTTCTACAGTTAAGTAAACAACTTATTCTGATTCTGATTTATCATTCTCATTCCGATTCCATCTCATTCCGATTACGAGTACATAAACGCACCATAAAATAGTACGTAGAGAGCAAACAAAGATATGCACTTTGTTTATGATTTATCTACAACTGCGATCCATTTTATAAATATATGATGACCTTAATCCGAGGTCATTCATGTGGCAACATATGAATAAAGGCATCTTATATGATGTGATCATATAAGACTGGACCTAGACATTAATAAATTTCTTTTAATATCCGTTGTATAAAGAAATTCATATCAGTTTACTAGATGATCATATATGAATTTATCTAAATCTCGAGTGCACTACGAAATCCTACATGACATACTATGTCCTTTGATTTACAAGGGTGAGATTGAAGTAGAATTCTCGATCAATAACTTCGTACTTTGGGGACATGGGTTGATATGTAGCTAATGATGTTTTACATAGATATGAAATCTACTCATTTTTGCGAGAAGTGTATGAGTATCTTCCTTAAGGGATGATTCGTCACTTGAACGATAGAGTGCTTAAGTTTTTCTATTATGAATAGAAAGATAAAATTCAAAATAGTTATGAATAAATTATTTATTATAGAATCAATAATACTTAAGGAATAAGAAATAATTAGAGGGATATAATGGATATTATGACCTGACTCTAATTATAAGATATTCGAGAAGAGTCAATTTATGTGAAATGATTATATCAATGGACGCCGATGTAGCTCGATTTAAATTAAATATTCACAGTGATGAGAGTTCAACTTTAGGTTTTTAGTGGAATAACATAAAGTTAATAATTCAAAATATTTGATAAAAGAGTTTTAATCAATATCACTGGATTATTGGAGCTCGGAGCTGCGAGTCTATTTGATCCCATACTAGTTCGATACATTAGATGAAACCATATTATAATTGGATAGTCCAATTATGAACTCACATGTATAATTATTTATTATTTTAAAATTGTTATTATGATTAATAATAAATTTTAATCACACATGAAAATTGTTGGGATCGGTGCTTAGAGCGCCAATTTCTTTTGTATTTCCCTGTAAATACTTATGTAAACTTTTTATTATGAATAAAATAAGCAGTTTCTATAATATAATGTCTCTTTATATAGGTAAAGACATAATTGACCTTAGAATGATTAGTTATGATACAGCTGCAAAAGTGTCGCAACTGACATTTAGTTATATCAAAACAATATCATTTCTTTAACTCTTCTTGGTCAATGTTTACATTACTTGGTCAGTAAGTAAACCCGCTGAGACCGGTATATGTCGTATATTGGAATCTTGGATTCCAATGGTAGATTCTTAATGAACCATGAGTCTTGGAGACTCGTATAGATATGTAGGTGTTATATCGGATAAACACTGAAAGACTTACCAAAGATTCTTAATGGATGGTACACCAACGTCAATAAGAATCTTCTCGGGTTGAGTAGCATAGTGATTCTTTGACTTGAGATACCATTGTGGATATATGAGATATCATCCACACTTTGTTGGCAGTCACATCACCGACCTATTTAGGTCAGACCTCTGCCTGTCGTTGGGTATGGACTGATCCTCATGATATCCTGTTTGTGTCAAGATAGAATCCGTCAGCTCTGTATACATAGCATATGTATTCAATATGGGATTAGCAATCTGTTAAATCCATGGGCTTGTGGTACACTGTAGAAGTGAGTTCTAAGTATTTTTAAGAGATTGCTAATAGAAACGTCGATGTGATTATATCTATAGAGATTTGACGTTTATATCTATATCTCTGGAATAATCTGGATACCTGTGTCAGAGGGATTATACGTATGCAATGACCTCGACCTGTATGGTACAACAAGTTTATCCGTGGTCGTCATAATTTATGGGTGGGTATGATTATGGACACGAAATTGAATTTCGTGACAGATATGCTTGAACCTAGAGAGTCTCACTAATGAAATATACTCGTAGAGCATTATGATAATTTTTATGAATAATATTAATTATTTATAAATCATTTAACGGTTAAAGGAAAGATACATGCATATGGACCTTTTGGTCATTTCCTAATTAATGTGTATTTATATTTAATATATGTGTAGGACACAGAAATCGGCAACGCGCTGTCCCGGGCTCGCGGCCCGGTTGGGAGTACGGATGGCCCGTGGGGGACTAAACCGGAGAACTAAAAATGGAGTCGTCACCCGGTGTGAACCGGGGGGAAAAATGATTTAAGGCCGCACTCACCCCTCACAAGGGAAGACCTCAAACCGTTGGGTTCAGAATGGTCTCTTACTTATGCCACTTGTAATGAACGAATTTGTGCAAAAATCTAACCAAGCCTAAACAACATATATTTCCAAGGATAATCTACTTCTAAGTTCATGCAAAAAAAAATAAATTAGAATAACGACAAACATATAATTTCATGAACACATTATATTGATAAACACAGAGACGCAAATAAACAATAATTGTACAAGCATGCATATTAAAGAGTGGCAATTAAGTGCATAATGTAACTAATAACAAAACTATAAAGGCATTGATGAAAAAATGAGCACACGATCTCATGAGCATATCGAATAAATGCGGAAAATATAACAAACAATAACGGTAAAGGCATAAATATTGAAGAGAGATAACTAAGCATATGATGAGGAAGAGAATGACTAAGGGAACAAACATGCATGAAACTATGAAGGAATCTGTCCAGTGTGGCGCGTTCGTGTAGCGTTCGTAAACGCGTTCGAAAGGAAACAGTATGCAAGCGTTCGAGTCGAGTAGCGTTTGATAACGCGTTCGAACGAAAAATAAAATGTCCGCGTTCGTATAGCGTTCATAAACACGTTCGAACTGGATGAGACCTGATGTATGATACAATAAAATGCATGTGAGTTCGAGTAGCGTTCTTAAACGCGTTCGAACGTAACAAGAATGCAAGCATTCGAGTAGCGTTCGTAAATGCGTTCGAACAGAATAAGACAGAATGCACGACGTATGCGTAGCGTTCGTAAACGCGTTCGAATGAACACATTATATTGATAAACACAGAGACGCAAATAAACAATAATTGTACAAGCATGCATATTAAAGAGTGGCAATTAAGTGCATAATGTAACTAATAACAATTATAAAGGCATTGATTGAAAAATGAGCACACGATCTCATGAGCATATCGAATAAATGCGAGAAAATATAAACAAACAATAACGGTAAAGGCATAAATATTGAAGAGAGATAACTAAGCATATGATAGGGAAGAGAATGACTAAGGGAACAAACATGCATGAAATATGATAAAGGAATCTGTCCAGTGTGTGCGCGTTCGTGTAGAATTCGTAAACGCGTTCGAACGGTAAACAATATGCAAGCGTTCGAGTAGCATTTGATAACACGTTCGAAAGAAAAATAAAATATCCGCGTTCGTATAGCGTTCATAAACACGTTCGAACTGGATGAGACCTGATGTATGATATAATAAAATGCATGCGCGTTCGAGTAGCGTTCGTAAACGTGTTCGAACGGTAAACAGAATGCAAGCATTAAAGTAGCGTTCGTAAATGCATTCGAATAGAATAAGACAAAATGCATACGATCGTGTAGCGTTCGTAAACGCGTTCGAACGAAGGAATGAGAAAGAATACATAGGTTCGTGTAGCGTTCGTAACGCGTTCGAACGAGATTGCCAAAATGGCATCTGAAATGACACAAACACACATATGGATAAACAAATACACAATGTAGGACCTCGTGTGCCCGATGGAACACATTTCACATTCAATCGGGTGCACCTCATCCGACGCGGCAAAACATCATGGAAAAGGTAGCCTTTAATCATTTCCCTCGAATAGAGGACCTTTAATCCACCCTAGTTAGCCCATGCGCACAAGAATGCAATGCATGCGTAAATAAAGCAATGATATGCAAATGGTAAATGACATAATAAAATGTGCGGCAAAACATCGTGGTAAAGGTAGCCTTCAGGCATTTCCCTCGAATAGAGGACCTTTAATCTACCCTAGTTAGCCCATGCGTATTACATTACAATGCATATAAAATAAAGACAACAATAATATAGGACCTCGTATGCTCGATTAAACATATCTCACATTCAATCAAACATACTCCGTCCGGCGCGGCAAAACGTCTTGGCAAAGGTAGCCCTTGGGCTTTTTATCCCTCAAAATGGAGGACCTTCAATCCAACTTGATTTGCCCATGCGCACTATATCATCATGCATAAATAAGTAACATGCAGAAAATAATAGCATACTAACGACTAAATCATGCTTAAAAAATAAATAACATACTAGCAACCCAATCATGCTCGAATACAAGGTTGGATGAACCGAAATGTGTGAATCTCTCAAGTGGTACGTGGCATTGTATCCCGAGTGCAAACCGTAATACCGTCCATTCGGATTCGGCTACGGAATTTACGTCCGGGTTTCCATCCGATATACCACAAGAGAGAATGCATATTTCATTCATTCAAGGACCACAACATATATCAACAAACGACTCTCATGCAAGGGAATTCTAATAAACAAAAAAAAAGATAAGAAAAATAAGAAGGGTGCCCTCAGGTCTAACCTCTTAGGTCATCTCTCAAAAGTGCGTTACACGGCCGTCGGAAGGGTTGGTGCTCCGTAACTTCTCCGGTTCACTGCTCTTGTTTGCTGCTTCACGGTTTTGAGTTGTCTTTTCCTCTGTTTTGCTGCTGTTTCCACTGTATTTTCTGGTCACAGTATTGGCTTGCTGGTTTTCGGTAAATAGGGGACTGTTTTGCATTTTAAGGGGTATTGAGCTGTTGTTTTATGTGGTAATGGAGGTGTCTTAAGGTACATTTTTTTTGGTAACTATTTTTCGTAATTAAGGTACTGTTTTTGGCTAAGTTTTCGGTGTTTGGGCTTCTGTTTGGGGGTGATTTTTCGGTCACTACAGTGCAGTTTTAGAGGGCTGTATGCGTACAAGGAAGGACTGGACAGTGGGCAATTTGCGAGGGTTGTGTGCGTGCAAGGGATGGGTGTTTAGGGGTGATGTTTTCGGTTGCTAGAGGGAGGAGGATAATAGAATTATTTTGCTTGCTATTCTTGTCTTGGGCGTGTCGAGCTAGGACAGAGCAATGGTTGGATTTGTGTTTCTTTTATAGGGAAAGGCTAGGGTTAATCTTGTTTGAATAGGAATGGGATCAAACAATTATGGGGGAATATTTCTAATTAGTATCTCACAAGGAAAACATCTAATTAAATTAGGGAGGTGATTTATTCAAATTAGGAATGGATTTATTTGATTTGTTTTAATTAGGTATGTGATTATTTAGATTTTATTTGATTTGTTTTAATTTCATCATGTGTTAAATATGTGTTTTGTTATTTTTGGGTGGGTTTTGGTGGGCTAATTGGGCTTGCGCGTGAGGCTAGCAACAAAACCAGAAGTACCGACACCGTTCGAAAGCCGATTCTAACGCTACACGAACGCCCACAATCTGCTTGACGTTCGAACGTGTTCATGAACTCATCACGAATGAAAGCAGTGAACATGTGAATTGAATCCGATGACATACTTATTCTGAATTTCCCCTTCCGACATTCGTTTCCCGCGACTTCCGTAACCTAAAGAGTAGTGCCTCCGTACGAGACTCATCATCGGGACTTATATGCAAAATGCAGCGCCTACAGTCGCCCCCACTTTGATAGGACTTGTGCAGTGTGTGACAATGACAATTCTATCAAAGTTGTGCAATGTATTTTTACTTACCTGGCTCACCAGCTGCCACCTGACTTGCCTCTGCTTCGAGCTGAGTTGATGATGCAGTGGACCTAGATCTTGGGATGCTTCCCAATAACTGCAACCGACAATGGGGGCCTCGACCCTGGGACGCATCCCAATATCGCTGACAATGTGGGTCACGACCCTGGGATGCATCCCCAAAACTGATGATGCAGGGGGCCAACGACCCTGGAACGCATCCCGATAACGGCAATCGACAACAGGGGCCTCGACCCTAGGACGCATCCCAATACTGCTGACAATGTGGGTCACGACCCTGGGACACATCTCGATAACTGCAACCAACAACGGGGGCCTCGACCCTGGGACGCATCCCGATAACGTTGACAATGTGGGTCATGAACCTGGGACGCATCCCCAAAACTACTGATGATGTGGGTCACGACTTTGGGACGCATCTCTAAAACTGCTGATGATGTGGGCCATGACCCTGGGACACATCCCCAAAGCTGCTGATGATGTGGGTCACGACCTTGGGACTCATCCCCAAACTGAATGATGTGGGTCACGACCCTGGGACTCATCCCCAAAACTGATGCTGATATAGGTCACGACCCTGGGACCCATCCCCAAAACTGCTGATGATGTGGGTCACGACCCTGGGACTCATCCCCAATACTGATGCTGATGTGGGCCTCGCCCTCGGGACTCATCCCCAAAACTGATGCTGATGTGGGCCTCGCCCCTAAACTGATACCGATGTAGGCCTCGCCCCAAAACTGATATTGGTGTGGGCCTCACCCCAAAACTAATACTGATATGGGCCTCGCCCCAAGCTGATACTGATGTGGGCTCACCCCAAAACTGATATTGATGTGGGCCTCGCCTCAAACTGATACTGATGTGGGCCTCGCCCCCAGCTGATACTGATGTGGGCCTCGCCCCTAAACTGATACTGATTCATTCACTGAAACTGATTCTGTACTATTGCTGCTTCTGATTGTCTTGCATTTGCCGCTTTCCTTTTTCTCCTCTTTGAAACCTGTGAATACAACAACAAAAACACAAAAAACGAATGCAAGTACGTTATGTGTGTATGCATGCATGGATGAATGAATTTCCTATTCCGTTGGGTTAGGTCATCCGCCAATTCCCTTGATGACTGCTCGGTCTTCTATTCCTCAGGCAAAGTACTTTTTCAATCTGTCCACGTTGATCGGCTCGGTGAACTCGTTCCCTTCCAAATCTGACAGTCTCACTGCCCCATTTCCCATTACTTTCTGCACTATGTAAGGTCTTCCCAGTTAGGTCTGAACTTTCCTCTTGTGTCTGTCGTCGACGGCCTCGACTGCTTAAGTACCAAATCACCCTTTCTGATCTTAGTAGGACGCACCTTCTTGTTGAATGCTCGGGCTAGTCTCTTCTGATATATCTGCATGTGATGCAAGGACTTCATCCTATTTTCATCCAGTAGTGCTAACTGTTCAAATCTCTGTGCGACCCATTCTTGTTCGGGTAACTCTGTTTCTGCTAATACCCTCAATGACTGTATCTCAACTTCCACTGGCAGTACTGCTTCCATTCCGTAGACCAAAGAGTAAGGCGTGGCTCCTGTTGCCGTTCTCACAGATGTTCTGTACCCCCACAGGGTGTACGGTAGCTTGCTAGCCCAATCTTTGCAGTTCTTTGTCATTTTGGCTAATATCTTCTTTATTGTCTTGTTGTCTGCCTCGACTGCCCCATTTGCCTACGGCCTGTAAGGTGACGACTTGTGATGTCCTATCCCATATCTCTGTAGCATTGCCTTCATTTCCCCTTGAAACTGAACTCAGTTATCTGTCACTACATGATGCGGCATCCCATATCGACATATGATGTTCCGAGCTATGAACTTTGCCATCTGCTTTGCTGTGACGTTACGAAATGACTCGGCTTCCACCCATTTTGAGAAGTAGTCCACTGCCACTATTATGAAACGATGTCCATTCAATGCATTCGGTCGAATCTCCCCGATCATATCAATTCCCCATGCTGAGAAAGGCCATGGCTCTGATAGCCCGTGTAACTCTGTGTGAGGCTGATGGTTCAAATTACCGTGTGCTTGACAATCATGACAATGTTTTACCAGCTTTGCACAGTCTGTCTCCATGGTCAACCAGTAGAAGCGTTGTCTTACAATCTTGCGAGACAAGTTCAACCCATTCATGTGCGGTCCACATACCCCGGCATGTACTTCTTCCATTGTCTTCTGAGCTTCTTCTTTTCTCAAACACTTCAGCTGAACACCATTTGCCTGTCTCTTGTACAATTCTCCTTTCAAAACCACATACTGAGAAGCTAACTTCTGAATAACTATCCTGTCTTTTCTGCTTGCTTCTTCTGGGAGTTTTCTGAGTTCCAGGTATTGCTGAATATCATGGTACCAAAGTTTTCCGTCGTCGACCTCCACTTCCAGAACTCTTTCTATCTCATAAACAGGTCTGCTCGCTGTTGTCAGTACCAATGGTCTCATCACTAACTTCTCTGGATTTTCCCAAGTCGCTGCGCAAGTGTAGCTAATGCGTCTGCCATCTGATTCTCTTCTCGCGGCAAGTGCTGAAACTTACAATCGGGGATAGCCTGTGCCAACTTTCTGAGGTGAAGTGAAAAAGGTAAGGTTTCAACTGTTCTTCCTTCAATTCCCATTCTCCCTGCATCTGTCGGACTACCAACATCGAATCTTCGTAGACCTCCACGCTCTCAGCCTTCAAGGCTATCAATGCAGTCAATCCAAAAGCACATGCTTCATACTCGGCCATGTTGTTAGTTACTCCGAACGTCAACCTCTTGGCCATAGGCAAGGTTTCTCCCTTGGGGGTCACTATCACGATCCCAATTCCGGCTCTTTGTAATTCACTGCGCCGTCGAAATACATCTTCCATCCTTGAACTGTTATTGCTTGGATCTCTTCATCTGGGAATTCAAACTTGTACTGATCCCCTTCAATAGGTTGCAATGCCAGGAACTCTGCTACGGCTCGCCCTTGATTACTTTGGAGGTGAGATACTCAATGTCAAACTCTGTCAGCAACACTAACCATCTTCCCAACTTCCCCACTAGCGAAGGCACTGAATATAGATACTTCAAGGGATTTTCTTTGGCTACCACCTGGATCTTGTAAGATTGGAAGTAATGACGCAATTTTCTGGACGCCCATACCACTACCAAATAGATCTTCTATACTTCTTGATAGCGGGCTTCGTAAGGAAGCATCTTCTTACTGAGATAGTAGACTGCATGCTCTACCCCTGTCTCATCTGCCTGTACCATCATTACCCCCAGTGCTTCTGATTCTATGGCCAAATACAATATCAAAGGTTTGCCCAGTCTTGGAGGTTTCAAAACAGGAGGTTTCACCAAATATTCTCTGATCTTGTCGAAGGATTCTTGGCATTGCTCATTCCATTTCACTGGCTGGTCTTTTCTCAGCAGTTTGAAGATAGGCTTGCATACTGATGTCAGATTGGCGATGAACCGACTGATGTATTGAATCTTCCCGAGGAATGCTCTAACTTCTTTCTCTGTCTTCGGTGCAAACATCTATGTGATCGCCTTGATCTTCTTGGAGTCTACCTCTATTCCTCCCATTCCCACTGTATGTCCCAGCAACTTTCCTGATGTTACCCCAAACATACATTTCTTGGGATTCAGCCGCAAGTTGTATTTGTCAACTCTTTGAAGGAACTTCTCCCAGTGCTTCTATATGCCCAATTCTTGTCTCTGATTTCACCATCATATCATCCACATATACTTCAATCTCTTTGTGCATCAAGTCGTGGAATAGTGTAGTGGCAATCCACTGATAAGTAGCTCCTGCATTTTGAGCCCAAACGGCATTACCTTGTAACAATATGTGGCCCACTCGGTGACAAAGGCAGTCTTGTGCTTGTCTTCTTCAGCCATGAGAACCTAATTGTATCCTGAAAACCCATCTACAAATGAATACATGGCAGATAAAGCCGCACTGTCAACTAGCACATCTATATGAGGTAGAGGAAAATCATCTTTCGGGCAAGCCTTGTTAAGATCTCTGTAATCCACACACATTCTGACCTTCCCGTCTTTCTTCGGCACCGGCACAATATTTGCCAACCACTCAAGATACTTCACTACTTTCAGGAACCCCACATCTATCTGTTTCTTGACTTCCTCTCTGACTTTCTCGGCCCACTCAGGTCTCATCCGTCGAAGTTTCTGTTTCACTGGCTTCATATTTGGATAAGTTGGTATTGTATGATGGGCGATGCTTCTGTCGACTCCAGGCATGTCCTCATAGGACCAAGCAAAAACTTTGGCATATTTGGCTAATATTTCTTCTAATTTTTCCCGCTCCTCAGAGGTAACCTCACTTACAATTAGAATTTCCTTGGGCTCTCAGGTGTACCAATGTTAAATGCATTTGTTCTGGTTGAGCTGATATCAAATATACTCAAGTCGTGCAAATTGAAAGGGAGAGACTCAGACAAGTAAGCAAAATGATTGTCTTTATTGCTAGCAGATGCAGGAATACATTCAAATAAATCAGAGAGATAAACATCTTCATCCTCCACAGATGCTTCATCTCCCACAGCTAGGTCTTCCTCATTTTCCTCGAGGGTCAGGCTCTCCAACTTCATCAGCTCTTCTTCCCATTTCTCTTCTTCCTTCTTCACAATTTCTGATGCCAATGACTTCTCACTTATCACCTCCTGAAAGATCTCAAACCCGGGCACCACAATCCCATTGACTTCTACCGGTTCAGGTTCTCCCTGATATCTCGTTGCCTTCACAAAACATTCCATCAGCTTCAACCCTTTCTTTTGGCTTTCAGCTTATCCTCATCAGACATGTATCCCAACCCTCTCTGGGTAGTCTGCCCCTTAAAGTTTGGCAATGTTGAACCTTTACCCGGCTCGAACTTCATCTTCTCCATGATCATAGCCACCTTAGGATCCACCCACTACTCAAAAGTTGCAGACACTTGGAACCTTGTGAAAGGTTGTATTTCCAAAGCGGCCACAACACTGTCTACCTCAGATCGGATGGTGATAATCTCTCCCCCGTATGGAAACTTGATAACCTGATACAGAGTGGAGGGCACACCCCCAAGCTTGTGGAAGCACGACCTTCCCAATAACAAAGCAAAAGTGCCCGTGATATCCAGCACTGTGAACTCAACCTCATCCTCAATCAGGCCAACCTTGACTACTGCGGCAAAGGTACCCTCAACTCCTCGCTTGCTATCATCATAAGCTTTGATAGTCATATTGGAGGGATCCAGATCCGTTGCCTTCATTCCCAACCTTGCCAAAATCTTTAATGGGCAAACATTGATAGATGAGCCATCATCTATCATTACACAAGATGTCTTCTTGCCCCTCACTTCAGCCCTGATAAATAGTGGCTTGTTGTGATTTCTTCCCTCTGCCGGGAGTTCTTCCTCAGAAAAAGTTATTGCCTGCAAGGTTTCCTCATGTACTGACCCTACAAACATTGCAGAATTAGCACCCTCTGGTACTATTATTTTGCTCAAGGCTTCAACCATAGCACGCCTGTGCTCCTGTGATGAACACAACAATTCCCAGATGTTGACCTGTGCCTGTGTCTTCTTCAACTGGCGTAGCACTGTATCCCCTTCAGTATTGTCCCCATTTTCTACCACTTATCTCCCTTCTGTCAACACTTCTTTACCCTTCTCAGTCGTATCATTGTAGAAATGCCCGCTGTGTGTCATTCCTCTTACCACATCTTCATCACTACTGGAGACATCTTCCCGGAAATTCTTCCCATGTTCTGTTTAATCATCGTTGTTGCTATCCCAAATTACCAGGCAGAAGGCTTGGTGGTCAAAGGATTTGAGGACGAGGCTTTCGGGTAGGCCAGAGTTTATCATATAGGTTGGTGGTGGGACAGAGTGGTAATTCAGCATGGGGGTTTTTTGTGTGTGTTAAGCTGTTCTTTTTTAGGGTCGGGTATTTTTTGGGAGTCTATAAGGTCCTGGATTTCATGGCGGAGGCGGGCACAATTGTCAGTGTCATGGCCCTTCTGTTGATGGAAATGGCAATAGTGGTTCGATTGAGATGCGGTGGTGGTGGGTGTGGAAGTGGTTTGGTCTCTAGGGGTTTCAGAAGTCCCTGTCTCTTTAATTTCTCCAATACCTTAGACAAGGGTCTACCCAGGTTGGAGAAACACCGGTTCTGGATAGCAGCAATCTCAGCAGTAACAGGCTTGGTACCTGATGGTCCCAATGGGCCTCCTATTCAGGCTATAGAACTTTCTGTTCTCAGCTTCTTCTTCTTCAATATCCATGACAGTCTCCCTCAACTGTCGAAAATCAGTAATCATGGAGGTCATTCTCCTCAGCTTCCCATAAATCGAGGGCTTAGTACCCTTGATAATCATCTTTATTTGGTCCTTCTCTGAGGGCCGAGTCTGCATTTTCAAGAGCTGGCTCCTCCAACGGTCTACATATTCCTTGAAGCTTTCTTCTGGCTTCTGCTTGGTATTTTCTAAGTCCCGGAGTGACAAGTCAATCTCCAGATCTGTAACATACTGTCTCAAGAAGTCCTCTGCCAATTCCCTCCAATCCTCTTGATCTTCCTCTCCAGGCTGTGATACCATACCATGGGTGCCCCCTCGAGTGACATCCCAAACATTTTCTGAACCTGACGCTTGGATAGACCCACTGAACTCATAACTGAAACATATTGTCGGAGATGGACCCTTGGGTCCCCGTTCCCATTGAACTTGGCTATATCCGACATTTTAAACTGAGCTGGCAACTGTTCCTCAAACGTCATTGCCTCATAATCCAACAGGTCTTCGTGTTTGCCCCTCATCTTACGGGTACCTGACTCTACATGATCTCAGAGTTTCTGCAGTTCAGTTTGAGACCCTGCCATTTTCCCCGCAGCATATTCAGCCATATCATCATCAAACCCGGGAAATCATCATTCAATCTAGTCGGAGGGTCTTCACACCTCTCATTCTCAGAGTTTTCCCCAGCACGGGGCACATCCATATTGGCCATAACGGCAGTCAAGGCTTGCAACTGTTCTGTAATCTTGGTGAGATTGGTTTCCAACTGATCCATACAGGATACCTCGTTCTCTGATTCACTCATGTTTGCTACTGGCCTTTTGATAAGTCTTCCCTCTTTCCTAACCCAACGAGAATCTATGGTGTCTTTAAAATTCTCAGTCAGGATGTATGCGTGCAATGCATGGAATATATAAGTCGGCCTCTTGTCATTTTAAAGCTTCAATCATATTATTGCAAGGTGCATCAGCATTTTAGAAACTTTTGGCCCATTTGTCATAGGATACGAACTCGTCCCAGTTTAAATGGCCCAATAAGTTCGCATTTCTGACAAGAAGTCCAACTGCATCCAAATGAGGATGGTCCATAAGCACAAGGAAATAGTTGCTATAGGTCACATAACTCCAGTCTACATGTGGGTTTGCGGGAGTGTAGACAAAGACTCTCGCTGGCGAAAGATTGCCCACAACTAGGTCTCCCCACTCAAGGGTTCGAGCGACCAAGTGAGCGCACCTTTTTTATACACTAAGGTACGTGCCAACGATTTATGGTGTGTGACTGACTGTCAAATGGATTTCCCATTGTAGATTCCCCAGAGGGAGGGTGGAACGAACTCTCTTACAAACCCAAGCCTCTTAGGCTCTTATCACTTGGTGACATGAATAAACAACGAGTCCTCTAAATTAGTCCATCACAGTAGGCTACGAGTACATGATTATCTAGGTGCCTTCATAACTTTTCCTTATAGAAAGGTAATGAATGAAGGAAGAAACCAAACCATCACCTAGCCTTAACAATGCCTTTGATTAAACCCCTTCAAACCACTATAGACACGGTTAACTAAAGCACAAATCGCAATCATTACAAGACATTATTTCGGGGCCAATTCTCTATCCCCCAGTGGAGTCGCCAGACTGTAGGACACAAAAATTGGAGAACTAAAAATGCTGTCCCGGGCTCGCGGGCCGGTTGGGAGTACAGAATAGCCCGCAGGGGACTAAATCGGAGAACTAAAAATGGAGTCGCCACCCGGTGTGAACCGGGAAAATGATTTAAGGTCGCACTCACCCCTCGCAAGGGAAGACCTCAAAACGTTGGGTTCGGAATGGTCCCTTACTTATGCCACTTGTAATGAACGGATTTGTACAATAATCTAACCAAGCCTAAGCAACATAAATTTCCAAGGATAATCTACTTCTAAGTTCATGCATAAAAAGATTAATTGGAATAACGGCAAACATATAATTTCATGAACACATTATATTGATAAACACAGAGACGCAAATAAACAATAATTGTACAAGCATGCATATTAAAGAGAGGCAATTAAGTGCATAATGTAACTAATAACAACTATAAATGCATTGATGATAAAAACGAGCACACTATCTCATGAGCATATCGAATAAATGCAGAAAATATAAACAAACAATAATGGTAAAAGCATAAATATTGAAGAGAGCTAACTAAGCATATGATGGGGAAGAGAATGACTAATGGAACAAACATGCATGAAACATGATGAAGGAATCTGTCCAGTGTGTGCGCGTTTGTGTATCATTCGTAAACGTGTTCGAATGGTAAACAGTATGCAAGTGTTCAAGTAGCATTTGATAACGCGTTCGAACGATAAACATAATGTATGCGTTCGTATAGCGTTCGTAAATGCGTTTGAACGAGATGAGACCTGATGCATGATACAATAAAATGCATGCACGTTCGAGTAGCGTTCATAAACGCGTTCGAACGGTAAATAGAATGCAAGCGTTCGAGTAGCGTTCGTAAACACATTCGAACGGAATAAGATAGAATGTATACGTTCGTGTAGCATTCGTAAACGCGTTCGAACGGAATGAGATAGAATGCATACGTTCATGTAGCGTTTGTAAACGCGTTCTAACGAGATTGCCAAAATGGCATCTGAAATGACACAAACACACATATGGATAAACAAATACACAATGTAGGACCTCGTGTGCCCGATGGAACACATTTCACATTCAATCGGGTGCACTTCATCCGCGTGCGACAAAACATCGTGGAAAAGGTAGCCTTTAGGCATTCCCTTGAATAGAGGACCTTTAATCCACCCTAGTTAGCCCATGCGCACAAGAATGCAATGCATGCGTAAATAAAGCAATGATATGCAATGGGTAAATGACATAATAAAAGGCATGGCAAAACATCGTGGTAAAGGTAGCCTTCAGACATTTCCCTCGAATAGAGGACCTTTAATCCACCCTAGTTAGCCCATGCGCATTACATTACAATGCATATAAAATAAAGACAACAATAATATAGGACCTCGTATGCTCGATTAAACATAACTCACATTCAATCAAACATACTCCGTCTGGCGCGGCAAAATGTCATGGCAAAGGTAGCCCTTGGGCTTTTTATCCCTCAAAATGGAGGACCTGTAATCCAACCATGCGCACTATATCGTAATGCATAAATAAGTAACATGCGGAAAATAATAGCATACTAACGACTAAATCATGCTTAAAAAATAAATAACATACTAGCAACCCAATCATGCTCGAATACAAGGTTGGATGAACCGAAATGTGTGAATCTCTCAAGTGGTACGTGGTATTGTATCCCGAGTGCAAACCGCAATACCTTCCATTCGGATTCGGCTACGGAATTTACGTCTGGGTTTCCATCCGATATACCACAAGAGAGAACGTATATTCCATTCATTCAAGGACCACAACATATATCAACAAACGACTCTTATGCGAGGGAATTCTAATAAACAACAAAAAAGATGAGAATAAATAAGAAGGGTGCCCTCAGGTCTAACCTCTTAGGTAGTCTCTCGAAAGTGTGTTACACGGCCGTCGGAAGGGTTGGTGCTCTGCAACCGCAACTCCTCCGGTTCACTGCTCTTGTTTGCTGCTTCGTGGTTTTGAGCTGTCATTTCCTCTGTTTTGCTACTGTTTCCACTGTATTTTCTGGTCACAGTATTGGCTTGCTGGTTTTCGGTAAATAGGGGACTTTTTTGCATTTTTAAAGGGGTATTGGGCTGTTGTTTTATGAGGTAATGGAGGTGTCTTAAGATACGTTTTTTTGTAACTGTTTTTCGTAATTAAGAGACTGTTTTTTGCTACTTTTTCAGTGTTTGGGCTGCTGTTTGGGGGGTGTGTTTTTTCAGTCACTGCAGTGCAGTTTTAGAGGGCTGTATGCGTGCAAGGAAGGACTGGACAGTAGGCAATTTGCGAGGGTTGTGTGCGTGCAAGTGAGGGGTGTTTAGAGGTGATGTTTTCGGTTGCTAGAAGGAGGAGGAGAATAGAATTATTTTGCTTGCTATTCTTGTCTTGGGCGTGTCGAGCTAGGAGAGAGCAAGGGTTGGATTTGTGTTTCTTTTATAGGCAAAGGCTAGGGTTAATCCTTGTTTGAATTGGAATGGGATCAAGCAATTATGGGGGAATATTTCTAATTAGTATCTCACAAGGAAAACATCTAATTAAATTATGGAGGTGATTTATTCAAATTAGGAATGGATTTATTTGATTTGTTTTAATTAGGTATGTGATTATTTAGATTTTATTTGATTTGTTTTAATTTTTCACCATGTGTTAAATATAGTTTGTTATTTTTGGGTGGGTTTTGGTGGGCTAATTGGGCTGGGGTGTGAGACTAGCAACAAAACCAGAAGTACCGACACCATTCGAACGCCGATTCGAACGCTACATGAACGCCCGCAATCTGCTTGACGTTCGAACATGTTCACGAACGCAGCACGAACGAAAGCAGTGAACATGGTGAATTGAATCCGATGACATACTTATTCTAAATTTCCCCTTCCGACATTCGTTTCCCGTGACTTCCACAACCTAAAGAGTAGTGCCTCCGTACGAGACTCATCATCGGGACTTATATGCAAAATGCAGCGCCTACAATATGATTTTATTAATTACACATTAATTAATTATCAAATTATGATATTTGACATATATCATTAATATATGTATTTGGATTATTTAAAGTAAATATAATACATATATTTAAATATTTATATTTAAGTAATTATTTAATTGTTAAATAATTAAAGTAATTGAAATACAAAATATCTAAGGTGATATTTATTAAGTGTAAAATGTTGACTTTTACATTAAAGGTAAATGTTGTCAAATTGGATTTGACTTCTTTATTTTGTTTAAAATTTGAAAAATATTTTTCATTTTTTCTTAACAAATTTCGGCCAAGCACCCTAAGTATATAAGGTTTAATTTTTCATTTGTTTCACACTTTAGGTTAAGCCTCCAAATATTACAAAAGATAATTGAGAGAAAAAAAGTGAAGCTTTAAGAAAGAAATTGAAGAAAACTTCAAGTAAAGTAAGTTTTTTTTTTTTTTTAAAAACTTTTCTTAAACTAGAAAAATATTTCTATTATTCTCAGCTACAATATGTGTTGCTTGGAAGTTTTTTCTACTCTCTTGGTTTTGTAATAAGTGTGTTGGAAGTTTAAATGGAAGATGTTTGCATGTATGTTTTCAAAGTAAGCTTGTAAATGGTGTATAAGTTTTCTTTTGATCATTTGATGATCTTGTTGCCATTCTAGAGTTGTTATGTCACTCATTGATGACCTAGAATTATTCTTGAGTTATTTCAAAGTGGTGAGACTTGTTTGGTATTGTAGAGATTAGATTAAAGTGTTGTATTTGGTTAATTTTGGTTAATTTGAAAATTAGAGTTCTTAACCTAAACCAAAATGAGGCTTTTTCATATATGTGTTGTATAATGATGTATATAAGATATATAAATCATTTGGTGTTGATTGGAAATCATCTAAAGTTGTTTTTAAACAATTTGGACAAATAATGCACAAAAATGAAAGTTTATGGTGCTCTCGGTAATTTGGTGAAATTGTGGGATTTTTGTTGTGAGTTATATTTTGATGTATATGACATGTATAAATCATTTTGGTAGTGATTTGAAATCACTTAAATTTATATTTGACAAATTAGGACTAAAATGATCAAAATACAAACCTTTGGGGGTCTCACGGTAATTTGGAAAAAAATGATTTTTGGGTAAAAAATTCAGTTAAGTATTGAGTAATTAGAATAAATTAGTTTTTTTAATTGCCTAAGAAAAATTATTGAAATCGGAAAAATTTGACTTTTCGCGTTCCGTTGCGTTACCCGATTTACCCTCGAAAAATCCCTACAAAACTATATTAAATTGTTTAATATAAAGTTTTCAAAATACATGATTATAAGATAATCATGTTTATAATTTAAAAGGTTTAAATTTTTATTAATAAATTATATTTTGATAATTTAATTTATAAAGTCAAATTTGATTTCAAATAAAACCTAGATATGTGATATCATGGTTTATTAAATAAAAATTTTAATTAACTAAAATTAGGCCTAAATCCTAAAATATAGCGCCTAGGATTAGGGGTTAATTTTATAATTTGATTATAATTAAGTTAACATAATCCCTAACAATAATTAAGTTTACATAATCCCTAAATAAATACCTAGATATGAAATCTACTCATTTTTGCGAGAAGCATATGAGAATCTTCCTTAAGGGTTGATTAAGCACTTGAACGATAGAGTTCTCAAGTCTTTCTATTATGAATAGAAAGATAAAATTCATAATAGTTATGAATAAATTATTTGTTAATACTTAAGGAATAAAAAATAATTAGAGGGATATAGTGTATATTATGACCCGACTCTAATTATAAGATACTCGTGAAGAGTCAATTTATTTGAAATAATTATATCAATGGACGCTGATGTAACTCGATTT
>SKCR01014250.1:47500-56454 GCA_019454045.1 Zanthoxylum bungeanum | reverse complement strand
AAGCGGGACCCATTGACGAGGAAAGTTTCGTAATCAATGTCGATGGACAAGAAGTGATCTTGACTTTGGCCAACAAATCACAACTTGGACAGGACACCGATGTGGAACAAAACTCTCATGATTCAAACACATCCTCAATTGACAAAGGTCTTGACTTTGGCCAACAAACCAATGCCAATTTCGGATCTTGAGAAAGAATCATTCAACGGAAGGAAAATTGCTTAATATTGTTTAAGGGATTTTTCGCGTAATTGGCAACCAATTAATTTATCTTGTTAGGTCTCATCATCATACACCCTTAAGCATGCTTCTAAAACATCATAAAGCGCGTAAAGTAAAGTAATAGTGATATGCGGATGGATATATAAACAACTTGTTCCTAGAACAAATCACTCTCTTTCCTCTCCCCGCTAGCACTATTCTACTTCTACCCAATTACATAATACAATAAGAGAAACCTCATTTACATTGAGGGGAATTAGGTGAGAAGAGAATACAATGAGATAAAGAGATAAGGCTGGACTCGCAGGTCCAATTTATAAATTCCAAATTTACAATAATTTCTAAAATTACCCTTCCCTTCTAATATCCATCCGATATTCACTATTCATACAACAATCCACATTCATTCATTCATAGCATGTATACAACCAATCAAATCCATTTAATTAGTCTTTAATTAGGTGACAATACAATGTTCAAACAATTGTTTGCATTTGCGCGAGTCCAACTCGTTTTGAGAATAAATACTTATAGTATGAATTCACGAATTATATCGAACTACTCGTTAAATCCAATCAAGTCGTATTCAATACTAATCCTTTTATTTAATTCTAAATTAAATATTTACACTTTTATTGTGCTTTTATAACTTAGATTCCAAATCTAGTACTATTGGGTCTCAAAGCCCAACTAACATCTAATGTTCGTTTAATTAAAGTCTGATGGGCTTTCTATTGATTTCATTAGGCTTGGGCCTTGGTCAATGTGGGTCAAACCCAATTTCCAAGCCCAATAAGGAATCACCCTCATTTGCCATAAAATCAATATCAAGCCCATAAGGCCCAATTAAACATAAAAGCCCATTTATTACATTTGGACTTAAATGGTGTGATTTAGGCCCATTTTGGATCCAATCCAAATGGTCCAAATCTACTTGGCCCAACCAAGCCCATTTATGTCCAAATATAATAGTTTTAGGCCCAATTCAAATTAAGCCCAATTAACCAAATTTAAATTCCAAATTTTATAACTTAATTAATTAAAGTGTATTATCATGATTAATCCTTTAAATCAATATTCCCAAAATATCAAATTAATCCATTAATCATATTATTATCTTAAATACATGTCGAACATTATTTAATCAACAAATCAAGTCCCTAATCCTCTTCCATGCATTCGGCCAAGGTGATGAAAAATTACCGATTTCGTTTTCAATCCAATCGAATCACAAATCGTCATTTTATGTTCGTTTAAAGTCATCCAATTATCTTATAAACAACAAATCATCATCTCCATGGTCTTGGTAGTATTCGGCCAAGCCTCTCCAAGAGGGGAAAAATTAATCCAATTTATTTTTCATGAAATTGATAATGTATAACATAATGTAACATACATTAAGCATACTTAATCAATCAAAATCATCAAATCATGCTTCAATCAATTTTGCCCAAATATTACCCTAATATATTTGCATGCTCTTTAAGCTCAATGATACCATTGTTGGAAATTCTAATCCATGTCCCAAGATCAAAAGAACAAGCAAAATATATAAAGAATGAACAATATTGAAGTATGGCGGAATCATACTCACAAAGATTGGAATGCGGATGCGTTGATGAAACAAAACTTTCTCCTTTGTGCAGTGATGGATTCGGCCAAACAGAAAAGAGAAGCTCCAAGCAATGTTTGATCCTTCCAAGCTCTAAGAAGAGTTTCCCATAACACCTTTGTATGATCCCTTGAAGGTGCTAGCCTTGAATGTGATTTAATGTTCCAAACAATCACAAAATCTTCAAGCTTTTGCAACAAAAACCTGAAAATGGAGAGCTGTGAAACTGTGACAGTTTCGGTCAAGAGGAGAATAGAGTGTAATTCATTTTTTGCTTTCAAAAATCAATTTATATTTATGCCATAATATTTATTAATTAATAATAAACTTATGACACACATCAGGCAATGGCTTAGAGTGTCAAACACTCAATTTCCATGCAAAACCCTTGAGTGCTTTGTACACTATCTTCATGCAATGCATCAACAATTGAATAATGCATATAATGACATGTGTCATGTGGGCCCCACACGTTTCCAAATGAAAGTGGGCCCACGTGCACTCACGCGTTCGGGTTCGATATTTCCGAAATACCGAACTTACGTCGCGACGTTAATTAAATCGAATTTAAATAAATAATTGCGCCTAGCGAAATTATTATTTACGTCGCTAACGAATTAATTCTAAATTAACTCGTTTGCCCGAATTAAAATCTAATTTAATTTCGCGTCGAAATCGAATTTTGATTATTATATCGAATATAATAATTTTACGATTAATTCCAAATTAATCGTTCTCTCTCTTTATATAGTACTTTATCCAAGATAAAGTCTCTCCGTAATTAATCCAAGATTAATCGAGTTTGAATCATACGTCATTGGTGAATCTTCGGGAAGCGACCCAAGAGATCTCTAGATATGTTGGCAGTAAATCCGGTTGTCGAACTATCCGAACACGTACGTACCAAGTACTACGTTTTTACCGATTTACAAGACAAGGTTAGCCTCTAGCAAAACGCCATGTCTACCCAATTCTCTAGAAATATTCTTATTGGAATATAAGATCTATAACAGGCGTAGTATACCGTAGTATAGTGTATATCGAATTAGTATCGGATGATCACATGTAAGGCCTGGGGCTGGAGATGTGTCTGCCCCGTACGATACACATATCGGACATCAAGCAACCAGTCTCTTTGAATCGGATAATCCTGACCTAGTCATATTATCCCGATGGTTGCAACCATTATAGAGTACTAGTTCTGTATCCCTCGCGATCATCATCTCCATATGTCTGAAGTGATATTTCCGTCTTGACATCACATCCAATACACTACGATTCTTGATAAATCCAGAAGAGGTGTACACAGAACCCGTTAAAGCCCTGGACCACCAAAACTAAAGTTTACCGATTGTCGTAAGTACTAGCGATGCAAGTCTCTGGTTAAGATCATATGCACCTACCCTGAAGCAGACTCCCATAGACACGCAGGCATACTACCAATGGGACTCCGCGGGGTCTATCCAGAGCGAAGCTGTTTTCCGTACCATCGGTAAAACACAACCTCCTACCGCACTTGCATAAGTATCCAATACTTAAATATATGAGAACTATGCCGTTGTGCCCTCACAACATGCACAAGTGTAGTACTAGTCTATTCCGCATTATCGATGTCCAATCTCGATAATACTACGACTAGGGATTTTAATGATTAAAGCTTTATGGATTGTTACCGTCTCATATCATCACAATCCGGAACTAATCATAGGGACTTTTACCATTTATATGTCAAAGTAAATAAATTACAAAACGGTAAAAGGCAATTTCATTACTACATAGTTAATTTTGTACAATAATACAATATTATTTACAAAATAGTGACGCTATGGGTCATTACTGTCTAACATGATGACCTATTTGATCAGTTACAGGGGGCGCAATGCTTTTCAAAAATTGAACTACGATCAGGATATCACCAGTTGAAGATTAGGAAGAGTGACATCCCGAAGACAACCTTTCGGACTAGGTATGGATATTACGAGTTCTTGGTAATGTCATTTGGTCTGACCAATGCTCCTGCGACTTTCATAGATTTGATGAATATAGTGGTATTTTTGGGGCATGTGGTATCAAAAGAATGGATTGGGGGTAGATTCCTAGAAGATCAAGGCTATTCAGAACTAGCACCGGCCTATCAATGTCCCGGAGATTCCTAGCTTCTTGGGATTAACAGGATATTATAGGAGATTCGTAGAGAATTTCTCCAGAATAGCCACTCAATTAACACGATTAACTCAGAAGAATGTGAAGTATGAGTGGTCGGATGTTTGTGAAAAGAGTTTTTAGGAGCTCAAACGGTGATTTATTATTGCTCATGTTCTTACACTGCCATCGAGATCAGAAGGATTTACAGTGTACTGTGATGCTTCTAAAGTGGGATTGGGATGTGTGTTGATGCAAAAGGGAATAGTTATTGCTTATGCTTCTAGATAACTAAAGCCCTATGAACAGAATTATCCCACTCATGATCTAGAGATGGCTGCAATAATTTTTGCTCTGAAGATATGACGACATTATTTGTATGGTGAAAAGTTTGAAATTTTCACCGATCACAAAAGTCTCAAGTATATTCAGAGTCAAATGGAACTTAATTTGAGGCAGAGGTGGTGGATCGAGTTACTAAAAGATTATAAATCCTCTATTCAGTACCACCTCGGCAAAACTAGTGTAGTATCTGATGCCTTAAGTAGGAAATCTATGGTGAGTTTGGCTTATTTACCGATGGAGAAGTGTCAGCCAGCTAAGCAAATGCATAACTGTATATTGGATTGAGTGATTTTTCAGGTAATAGCTCATGGAACGTTATTAGCATAGATATATGGTTGATCCACCCTTTATAGATGAAATCAGAGTTGCGCATGAAGCAGACCCTGAAATGCAACAGATTAGAAGCAAGTTGGAGTAAGGCATAGAAGATGAGTATCATGTAGATAGTGAAAATCTCATCAGAAGGCAGAACATGATTGTTGTTCCCCCAGTTCAGGAGGCAGAACAAATTCTGCTACCATTCATCCTGGGATTACTAAGATGTATCACGATCTCAAGAATCTTTATTGGTGGAACGATATGAAAAAGAATGTAGTAGAATTTGTTGCAAGGTGCCTAACTTGTCAGCAGGTTAAAGCAGAACCTGAAAGACTATTGGGGAAACTTCAAAGCTTGGATGTTCCAGACTGGAAATGGGAGAAGATTACTATGGATTTTGTAGTGGGACTTCCCCATACTTCAAATGGGTATGATTCTATATGGGTGATTGTAGACTCGTTAACTAAATTTGCACATTTCCTTCCAGTAAGGACCAGTTACTCAACAGCTCAGTATGCCAAACTGTATCTGGACGAGATAGTGTTGTTACACATAGTGTCTATCTCAATAGTCTGTTATCGAGGTTCTCAGTTTACATCCAAGTTTTGGCAATCATTTCAGGAAGCTTTGGGTTCCCAGCTACATTTTAGTACAACTTTTCACCCTCAAATGGATTACCAAATAGATCGGACTATAAAGACTTTAAAAGAAATGATTCGGGCCCGTGTCATTGATTTTGAGAGTATTTGGGACCAACATTTGCCACTTATAGAGTTTTCCTATAAAAGTAGTTATCAGACAAGTATTCAAATGGCACCATTCGAGGCTTTGTATGGTAGGAAATGCAGATCCCTAGTTGGATGGTTCGAAGTCGGGGAGAAAACGTTGCTGGGGCCTGATTTGGTACAAGATGCAATTGAGAAAGTGAAGTTAATCACAAAAAGGATGAATACGGCTCAGAGTCACCGGAAAAGTTATGCGGATCACCGAAAGAAAGACTTGGATGATTTTGTATTCCTAAAAGTATCTCCTTTTAAGGGAGTTATGAGATTTGGCAAAAAAGGTAAGCTCAACCCTAGATACATCGGACCATTTGAGATACTCCAGAGAGTTGGAGGGAGAGCTTACGAATTGACGTTTCCACCCAGCATGGATAGGATACACCCTATTTTCCACGTGTCTATGCTATGAAAATACTTGCGTGATAAATTTCATGTGTTGGAGCCCCAAACAGCTGATGTCCATCAAGATTTATCTTATTTGGAGCAACATGTAGTTATAATGGACAATGAGACGATAAAGTTACGATCTAGTTGGATTCCCTCAGTTAAGGTGGTTTGGCAGCACAACAAGGGACGTGGAATCCACATGGTAGCCAGAAGAAGCCATGCGATAGCAGTACCCCGAGCTGTTCTTGGAAGAAGGTATGATTCATACTCTTCAGTATTTTGATTCGGGGATGAATCATTTTAAGGGGGGAGAATTTGTAACGACTCAAATTTCGTAAGTTCAACTAATATTACAACTGAGTGACTTAGAAAATTTTTCTCCGAGCTGTAGTGGAGAGTTCTTGGAGACGACTTAGAGACCGCTGAACCTTACTCAATTTTGGGCCTAGCATGTCTATTGTTAGTACATTGACCCTAGGTGTTTAAGTCATGGAGTAGCCACTTCTTTTCAACAAATAAAGCTAACCCAATTTGAGGCCCAACAAGATTTATGGATTTTAAGCGCAAATCCCTCATTTTGCTAAAAAAGTCCAAAACCATCAAGAGTTCTCTAGAATCAATCATCATGTATTAGAAACAAAACTCAAATTTACAAATCATACAAAAACCCCATCTTGGCAGAAATTATAGAGAGAAAATAATAAGAAGATTATTCACTTCCCTTAGCAAATTCCAAGGAAATACAAGATTAATCCACCACAAGCTAAGCCTAAAAAGGGGAAAAGGAAGCTTATAGGCTTTACTAGTGAGGAAAGAATTTGAATTAAGGTAATAAATACTTGACCCAAATCTTGGAATTTTGTGAGGGTTTGATGTTTGTAGTGTGTTGTTGATTGAAAATAATGTGACTATTGATGATTATTGTGTTAAGAAGTTAGTGTTTGGGCAATTTCTAGGCATGTCTCCCTAATTGAAGTACTAAGTGAGGATAATAGAATTTGGTGATGTTGGGATGTTAGAAACTTAACAAGATAATAAATTGAGTGTTTATAATTGCTTTTGGTTGTGTAAGAATGGAAGTTGTGAGCTTGATCATTAAAGAAGTGAAGGTTGGCCCTGGAAATAGCCGAGTGACATGATGCCATTGGGCCAGCATCGCGACATGTAACATGACAGAGCCTCTATTTCAGTTCTGATATGTGAGCATCGTGACGACAATGGGCTAGCGTCATGACGCAAATCAAATCAGTTACCTCTGTCTCGATTTTGTTTTATGGAAATCGTGACACCTTCCTTCTAGTATCGTGGCGCATATAGGAGTCGCGACGCCTGACATCCAGCGTCGTGATGCGTAATGAAAGTTACTCTGTATCTCGACCAGCCCAGATGAGCGTCGCGACGCGCAATATGTGGTGTCGTGATGTGTGTTCATTCTTTTAGAAAAATAGTTAGCCAATCCCATTCTTTTCTTATATATTATAGGATATTTTAGGGAACTCATATAGTTATAGACACACATCATGTAGTGATACTACCTTAGTTGAATGGAGAAGCCTAGTTTAAATTTTGATACATATCGTATAACTCATATTCTTACCAAGTTTACTTAATATAGATACACGACATGAGCCGCGATCTCCTTCCGTGACGTGAAGAGGAGTTATTCAGACCCCAAACTTGTGAGTGGATGTTTTCTTTTTAAGTTGTTTTTACTTACATGATTTGAATTGAGATTTAATTTTAAGAAAATAGGGCGACAACCAAGTTAGTTCTAGTTACTTTATGAAAGAGCATATTTTAAGAAATGTTGATTTTCTAAAAGTTTTTTATGGTTTTGGAGGCATTGGGGAAAACCCACTTTAGTTGTAACTTGGAATTGACGAATACAACCATGTGCGTACGTAGTTCAAGGCTAGGGGGACGGTGATACGTAACGGCCCTAGACCATAGTTTTAGGGTCAGGATGATAGCATGAATCAACACTTCTGACTCTAGTTTAGTGGTTTGGGTGACGGCGATACATAATGCCCCAAGACCACTAGTTAGGCGTATGGGGGGATGGCGATACGTAACGCCCCCTACACCGATTTTTTTTCCACAGCTTACAGAGATTTTCAAACAGTTAATTTTCAGAAATAGTTTTCTCTGAATTTTGAAAGGAAAATAACCAGTTTACAATACATGGCTTTTATAAACTGATTTTGTCTATGATGATTTATTCAGTAGTATTTGACTCTATTTTTTTTGGATTTTGTAGCTCCACTCCCTGAGAACCTTAGGACTCACCCCCACTCTCCAGTTTTACAGGACCTGTCAGTTGGTAAGCCATTCGCAACTTTTGGAGACATGAGTCGGGGACTAGAGTTATACTGCATCACTAGGCACATTGTCCATCACGCCGAAGTTAAATTTATATAGAATGCAGTCTTCTATGTTTTCATTTTGCTGTATGAAAGTCACATGATGTTGATGTATTTATGATGAATATTCAGTTTGTGTATGTATTCTCCTGAATTTTGAATTTAAGTCAGTCTTATGATTGCATGTGTTTGAACACGGATATCAATGCATGGTAACATGGTAAAAGTGAGATTCTTCAGTATCTGATGGTGGCTTATATAGTAGTGCGATCTGTTGCCTGCCGGTAACATTTCCGGATTGGGGATATTACAATATAACATGTCATTAATTATATAATCATTTATAAATAAGGTTCATACCTTAGAAATCTCGATCGGAGACTCGAGATAAATTTTTCTACTTCAACCATTTCTTTTTAGCTTATGAGAGTCTTAGGCAACCATTTAGTAATTTAGCCGTAATATTTTCGCACAAAATCCAATTTTTATGATCTTTACACCGTTGAATAGTTGAGGCCCAGACCTACAACTTTTATATTGTGCATTCTTTCAAAATTGGAACAGAATCAAGTCAAAAATTCAGTTCTTTTTCGGATAAATAGTAATCTGCCAATTTAAAATAAATTAGTGAAGTGGCATTGTGTAAGCCATTCCTTATAACTCAAAAAAATTGGCCCTTTTGTATAAATATTTCCACTATCCACCTTCTCATTGCTTTATCGATATCAAGTTTCTTACCTCTCAAAACTCTCTCAAATTGTTTTCATCACTCACGCCATTTTGAAT
>SKCR01014250.1:0-45000 GCA_019454045.1 Zanthoxylum bungeanum | reverse complement strand
AGTAATCTAAAATAGTCCATAGAAAGCAAACAAAGTGGGTACTTTGTTTGTTGTTTATCTATAATTGCAGTCCATTCCATAAATGTATGGCGACCTAGATCCGAGATTATCCATAAGGTGACATGAGAATGAAGGCACCTTATATGATGTGATCATATAGGTTTGGTCCCAAATAGAAATGAATGTCTTATAATATATGTTAAATAATGAAATATATTTCAATCTACTAGATGGCCATTTATGGATTGATCTGAAACCTGAGTGTACTCCGAACTCCTGCATGTCAAGCCATGTCATTTGATTTAGAAATGTGAGGTTGGTATAGTAATCCCGACCAATAATTACGTACTTTGGGGACATGATTTGGTGTATCTTCCTTAAGGGTTGATTTGGTACTTGAACGATTAGATCGCTCAAGTCGTTCTATTATCAATAAAAATATTAATATTCATAATAGTTATGAATAAATCGTTCATTAGAGAATCAATAGCACTTAAGGTAAAAATAATTGGAGGGATGTAATGGACATTTAGACCCGGCTCTAATTATGAGATAATTATGAATTATCAATCCGTATGTAATGACTATATCGATGGACACCGACGTAGTTCGGCTTACATAATATTTCTACGGCAACGAGAGTGCAATTTTGAATTTTTAGTGGAATAACCTAAAGTTAATAATTTGGATTATTTAATTAAAGATTTTAATTAATATTTTAGGATTATTGGAGGTCAGAATTGTAGGTCCATTTAGTCTCCGTGATAGCTCGACATACTGTAGTAAATTAAATATAATTTGATAGTCCTCACATATATTATTATTATTAATGTAATTAATAATATATTTGTCACACATGTAACTTTATATTATTTTAATATAATGTTTTTCCATAATAAATGATTATGAGATAATTTATTTATAAAAATTTTATTATTATTAAATAAATTGATAATTTAATATACAATTTTGGAAATGAATGATATTGAAATTTGATTTCAAATCTTTTCATTTATAAAATTGGAAGTTACATTATTTATAATGGAAACGTTTAAATGTCTTAATGAAGGCAATTAATAAAAAAAAAAAAAATTGTTATGGAAAATGGCCTCTTGGCCGAAATTTTAAAGGTGTAGTGTAAGGGTTTTGGTTATTTTTTAGACATCCTAAACCCTAGACATAGATAGGAAATTTTTTTTCCTCTTTGCCCTAAGCTCATTTGATCTAACCTTAGCCACCTTTGTTCTTCTTTTCTCTCAAGTGTTGAGAGAAAAATAAAGAAGAACAAAGAGAAAGGAGAAAAGAAACTTTTGTGTGATAAATTCTCATATCTAAACTATTTAGAGATCATTATGTGAGTCTATCACACTCTAGCTTTTGTTAGTTGGAAGCCATAGCACGGAAGAGAATTCAAAGTTGGAACAAATTTCTTCATCCTCTTCTTATATTTACTCTCGGCAGTGAGCAAAAACATCAGCTCATTGCCGCCACCATTGACCCTTTGTGTGGCTTAGTTTTGGTTCTATTTTTGTACATAATTTTTGGAAATACTAAGGGCTGGGCTGGGGACATATTGATGCTATTTTAGAGTTCAAAATCCATCCAGAATCACTGTCCAAAAATGAGAAAACAACCAGCAAGAAAACATTGAACTGTGCTCGCGTATAGGGAACTTTTTGTGTGCAAAACAATCAAGTGCTTGGGCTGCTGTTCGGGGTCTGTTCGGGGTTAGGAATATCATCAAAAATATCGAAAAAGTGGCTAAATAGGCTAGACAGATTCGACACTAAAGAGGGAAGAGCATAAAATTTTTCAAGGTCGATCCCGGTGCCTAACACGCTTCCACCGTGGTGAAAATCATTTCCTATAATTAGCATCTAGAGCGAGGTTGAAAAGTGATATTAACCCTTATTTTTATTAAAAAGTTTCTATTTTTTTTAATTATATGTGATATCAATATTTTTTTTATACCCCGATCAAGTCTTAATATTTTGAGGCGAACGTCGATAAGCCTTTTATACAAGCGGATCATTGATGGAAAGATGGTTTTTCCTCGTTTTGACGTTGATGATATTTATTCATTGGGAATGTTGTAAAAGTATTATCGGACCTGAAATCCTAACTAGCTAACCAATTCCAAATGAAAGATTTGGGAGGAGAGAGGCTAGTTATATACTTAGGATCCAGATTCTTCGGGATCGCAAGGGACAACTGTTAGCTATGCCTCAGGCATCCTATATCGATAAGATCATTGTGCAATTTAGGATGCAAAATTCCAAGAAAGGGAATTTGTCTTTTCGACATGGAATTCATTTTTCATAGGAACAATCTCCTAAGACACCTCAAAGAGATGAGGAAATGAGACATATCTCATATTTCTCAACAGTTGGTAGTCTCAAGTATGCTATGTGATACACGAGACCAGACATTCATTTTGCAGTAGAAATAGTCATGGTCAGTTCAAGAAATATGTCATTAGGTTACTTGTTATGGTTTTAGGATGTGTCAAAATATATGTCATGCAACTCATGGTAGTTTTAGGTCACGACAGTCGGTCAGGTTTAAGGAGTCGATTTTTAGTCCATGTAGTTCAAGTCAATATCACGCAGGTATAGGTAATGTTGACAAGCACGTCAGGTTAGCATCAGGTCATGTTAGCAAGCATGTTAGGAAATTCAAGTCAGCTATAGTCAGATTCTAGGATAGTGTTGGATAATATGACCCATAGCGTCACTATTTGCACAGAACATTGTGTTGCTGTAGCAAATTAACTATGTAACAAGGAAATTGCACTCTCGTCATTTGTGATTAGATCACCATAGATATATAAATGAAGAGAGGTCCCTATGATTAGTTCCTGGATTGAGATGATATGAGACAGTATCAGTCCACGAAGGATTAATCATTAAATATCCCTAGCCGTAGTATTATCGAGACTGGACATCAATAATGCGGAATAGGCTAGTATTGCACTTGTGCGCGTTGTGAGGGCACAACGACATAGTTCTCATATTTATAAGTATTGGATACTTGTGCAAGTGCGATAGGAGGTCGTGTTTCACCGATGGTACGGGAAACAGCTTCGCTCTGGATAGACCCTTCGGAATCCCATTGGTATTATGACTAGGTGTCTATGGGAGGCCGAAATCAAGGTAGGTGTGTATAGTCTTAACCTGAGACTTGCATCGCTAATACTTACGACAATCGGTAAACTTTGGTTTTGGTGGTTGGGGGACTTTAAACGGGTCTGTGTACACCACTTCTGGGTTTATCAGAGAGTCGTAGTGTATTGGATGTGATGTCGAGACGGAAGTATCACTCCAGTCATAGTGGAGATGATGTCACGCAGGATACGGTATTAGTGCTCTTAAGTGATGCGCATCCAATCGTGATATTATGACCAGGTCATGAATATCCGATTATAGAGACTAGTTACCAGACATCCGATATGTGTTTCGGACGGGGCAGACACTTATCCAGCCCCAGCCCTAGCACGTGATTATCCGATACTGGGCCGATATGCACAATACAATTGTATACTACGCTTGATACAGATCTTGATATTCTTAATGGATATGTCCGGAGAATTAGTAGACTTGGTGCTTTGCTAGGAGTCGACCTTGTCTCGTAAATGGTAGAACGTAGTACTTGGTACGTACGTGATTCGGATACTCTGACGACCGTATTTACTGTCAACTTATCCGGGGATCTCATGGGTCGCTTCCCGATAATCCACCGATGACGCACAACTCGCACTCTTGAATAATCTGGGATTATACAGAAGAGAGAGAGAGAAAATTAATCTAGGATTAATTACGGAGATATTTTATCTAGGATAAAAATCGTCGTCTAGAGAGAAATAACGATTAATTTGGAATTAATCGGTAAATTAATATATTCGATATATTAAACGAAATTAGATTTCGACGCGGAATTAAAATTAGATTTTAATTCGGGCGAACGAATTAATTTAGAATTAATTCGTTAGCGACGTGAATAGTGAATTCGCTAGGCGCAATTATTTATTTAAATTCGATTGAATTAACGTCGCGACGTAAGTTCGGTATTTCGGAAATATCGAACCCGAACGCGTGAGTGCACGTGGGCCCACTTTCATTCGGAAACGTGTGGGGCCCACATAACACATGTCATTTTATGCATTATTTAATTCTAATGCATTGCATGGTGATAGTGTACAATACACTCAATGGTTTTGCATGGAGTTTGAGTGTTTGACACTCTAAGTCCATTGCATGTTTTGTGTCATAAGTTTATTATTAATTTAATAAATATTATGGCATAAATATAAATTGATTTTTGGTAACAAAATACAATTAACACAATTTCATCTCTCTCAAACTCTCTCATCTCTCTCACGCCAAAGTGTGGCTGTTCTTCATGGTTTTGAACCAGTTTGGGCGTGAACATAGGGAAGCAAGGGTTGGGTTTTCATGGTGAAAACCGCAAGTGCTAGCACACTACGAGTCTTGCGAAGGTGGTAGGGAGGTTCCCCCATAAGCCGGGATCCATCGGACGAAGCTCGGAGCTCCGTTTCTTCACTCAAATTTCTGTTTTGCAGGGCAGTGGACTGCCACCAGTTGGCGTGAAAGGCAGTGAAGAAAATGGCTTGAATCGTCTTCAATTCGACATAACCGATCGATGTGAGTATTCCGCTACCTCCGTTGATGTATTCACGCATTATTTCATGTCTTGATTTGATCTTGGGACCTTAGAATAAACCAACAATGGTATCAGAGCTAATGTTGCAAGCATGAAATTTTAGGGATTTAAAATTTGGGTAAATGTGATTTGAGCATGATTTGAATAAATTGTTTGTTTGAGTATGCTTATAACATGTTTAATTTCATTTTGGTTGGACTAATTTGACGAAAATTGATTTGGAATAATTTTCCCCAATTTATTCACCTTGGCCGAATGTGTGTGTTGGATTTTGGATTGATTTTGATTTTTTTTTTTTTGATTCATTTGATGAGTTGGAATCAATTAGGTTGATGTTAATTTGAATCGAATTGGATTGGATTTCGAATTGGATGAAAACCCCAAAATCTTTGAGTTGGCCGAATGTGACTAATGCCCTAATATCTTGGTGATTTTGATTTTTGAACATTGGATGTATTGGAAATCATTTAGGATGTTGATTTGATGTCGATTGTGGGTTCGATTGGATTGAAACCGAATCGGACACAAAATCCCTCTTTTGGCCGAGACTTTTAAGCGTGAAGATGGGTTTGATTTTTCAATTTATGTGTTGGACATGTGATAATGAATTAAGCATGATTAATAAGACTAAATTGGTGTTTTAAAAATATTGATTTAGTCGATTAATCATGTAATGCACTTTAGGTAATTAAATTGCGTAATTGGATTAGTGTAATTTAATTATTTAGGCTTAAATTGGATTTGGGCTTGAATTGTTGTAATTGGGCCTATTGGGCTTGATTTATCAAGTTTGGTTTAGGCCAAGTGGATTGGATCCAATTGGGCCCAAAACCTTAACCATAAAGCCCAATTGCGACTAATGAACCTTTAATGTTCAATTGGGCCTAATGGGCCAAGATTGATTTATGGGCTTATGGGGTAAATCCCGGATTGGACTTTGGTTATCGGTTTGACCCGAGTTGACCAAAAGTCCACGCCTTAAGAAATCAATCAAAAGCCCATTGGACTTTAATTGAATTGACGTTGGACGTTCTTTGAGACGCGTTACGATTAGATTTGGAATTTAAATCGTAAAAGGTTATTAATAAAAGTGTAATATTTAATTTAGAATTGAATAGTGAATTAGTATTAAATACATGTTAAATTAGATTTCATGATGTAGTTTAATTTAATTCATGAATTCGTACTTTAAGTACTTATTCGCAAAAACGAGTTTGACTCGAACAAAATCAAATCGTTGTTTGAACATTGGATGATCACTTAATTATCAGATTAATTAATTTGATTAGATTGATTGATAGCATGCTTATGTGTGTGAATACGTGGTTGTGTTGAATGAATAATGCATATCGGATGGATATTAGATGGGTGGGCAATTTTAGAAATTGTTGTAATAAATTCGATTTATTAAATTGGACCTGCGTGTCCAGCCTTATCACCTTCTTTCTCTTTGTATTCTCTTCTCACCTATTCCCCTCTATGTATATGAGGTTTCTTTAGAAGTGTAGTGTAACGGGTAGAAGTAGTACAAGTGCTAGCTTGAGTGAGAAAGGGAGAGATTTGATCTAGGATCAATGTGTAAAGTATCCATCCGCATATCACTATTAATTTCTTTACGCGCTTTATGATGTTTTAGAAGCATGCTTAAGGGTGTATGATGATGAGACCTAACAAAGATAAATAAATTGGTTGCCAATTACGCGAAAATCCCTCAATTTATATTAAGCAAATATCCTTCCATTGAATGATTCTTGTTCAAGATCCGAAGTTGGCATTGGTTTGTTTGGCCAAAGTCAAGACCTTTGTCAATCAAGGATGTACTTGAATCATGCGAGTTTTGTGCAACGGTGTCTTGTCCAAATCGTGATTTTTATTGGCCAAAGTCAAGATCACTTTTGTCCAATGACATTGATTACGAAACTTTCCTCGTCAATGGGTCCCGCTTAACTGGAATCATTAGGTTTGTTTTTGGCCAAAGTCAAGGCCTAGATGATTCGGAGGATAGGGTTAGGAAAATGTAATGGATACATTGACATTATACATATGTTTCGGTCTTGGATGTCCACCTAACCGGATCTAGGAATTGGATTGGATCCAATTGATCTGTGAGATCTACCTAGTTAAATAGCATACAGCTTTTATTGGCCAAAGTCAAGGTTGTGTGTTATTTAATAGGATCCTAGCCCACTAGGAAACACGGTTTCCCGAGTACTCCACAGAGGGTTAGAGGCTCGACGAAAAAATAGTGGGAGGCAAGTATTGAATTTGCAACATTCGTTCGAATACTCACTAAACACGCTCATTTTATTTTACTCGTCATATTAATTAAAAGTATTAGTTGGACTAATATTTTATGTTGTTTTAATATATATAGTTAGACTATATACAAAATTATTCAAATTATAGTTGATTTTATAATTGGATCATAAGTAATCAATATAATTGAATTAAAAATTATAGTTGATTTTATAATTGGATTATAGTAATCAATATAATTGAATTAAAATGATAGTTGATTTTATAATTGGATTATAGTAATCAATATTAAGATTATAGTTGATTAAATAATTAGATTATTGTAATCATTATAATAAATAGTACCTTTATTAAAATTGATTAAATAGTTGGACTGTTGAAATCAAGAAAGAATTGAAAAGTTGAATATTTAAAATATATAATCCTTGGATTAAATGTTTTAAATGATTTAATTTTCATTGGGAATTAATAATAGGTTACTTTATTGGATAAAATAACTTATTATGACTAAGCCCATTATTAAGCAAAATAGTAGAGCATAAAGTCTTTGGAAGATTTATGTGATGATGACTTTAGTGCTTAATTAATATACTTATAATAAATCTATCTTTAGATTTAAAAGTATTAAAATTGCAATTAATAATTCTTGGATAATTAATTGACTATTCTAGTGGAGAAAAGTCAAAGTTTGCAATTGGGCATGTAGCACAAGGTGCACATCGTTCGATATTCCGAACCCAAGGCTTGGCCAAAGGTTTGTGAAATATTGAAAAGGATAATTGACATATCCCAAAGTGACTACCATTTGGATATGGAAGACACGAAGGAATTAAAGAAAGGGCGAGGCTCTAACTTTAAAAATATTTGTCAAAGTTATGTTCACTACTAGTATTGAAATTGAATTTAAATACTTAGTGTGGTACATAAAATATATGTATTGATGTTCAGAATCCGCTATGAGCAGAATACTGACTTCAAGCCGAGATTTCTCTGCGAATCGGAAACGGGACGAAAGTCGCTGTTTCGACCGTAGATACCTAAGTTTAGAAACAACCCTTTGGGTATGTATTAAATTAGGAACTGTCATAATGTAACTAGTTTGACTAGAGACATTATCTCTATATCAGTGTTTAATCCGATACGGATAAAACCTTTATATTCTAGAACACTAAGTGTTTCATTATATAAAAATGATACTGAGATAAATACATTAGATAATTTATATTTTGAATATAAATAAAATCTCAAACATATAAATGACAAATAAATAGCTCAAATTGATTTGATCAATAGAGACTTATTTGTGGCATTGTTGTCTGGGACACAATTAAACAAGACTCGTATATCCACACTTTGTAGAGTGGGTACTAGGACTGATTTGACTATTCAAATAAGGTCTGCGAATCTAGTTTATTAGGTAAACTACCTAAAATACTATTTACTTGGTAATAGTAAAAGGGCCACCGATCTGTTAGCCCTATTCATGGTGAAGTAAGTGGGCCCATATCTAGCTAGGCTAGATGTTAACATGAATATTTCGTGACCTTAACGGATGTGACATCACGTTATGGTTATGTGTTTCTTTTGAAGAACACAGATCGGAAACTTTATAGTTTCGACACAGAAGTAGAAAAACAGATCGGCTATAGTATTATGCCGCCACGGTAAAACCGTAATGGAAAATACTTAAGCAGTAAGTTTCATATGTACATGAAAGAGTACGGTATTCTTTCAGATGAGTACATGATAGGTTTATCACAAGTCGCTCAGAGCTACTATCTCCTTCAACCGGATATGTATTAACAGTGCAAAACTTATTTAGAATAAGGTTCCATATAAATCTGTTTGACAGATATCATATAGGATATGAACAGGGAAGAAACGAGGTTTCTCATTCCTGATAATTTGGGTATGCCAGGCATAGCATTTGGATGATACCAAACTAAGGACCCAAATTGGATAAGTGCCAATATAGGTTATCCTAAGGGAAACCTTAAATATAGTACTTGTAAATCCCACATGAGAACAATATAATTGTTGGTCACCATGCGGTTTTCCTGAGAGGAATACCGATATGCAGTGGTCAGTGGGAGGATAGTGATACTCGATGAAAATCGGAGTAATACTGTTCAAGGCACGAAGTCCTAATGGAACACAAATAGTTCATCTATGATGAAACTATACCATTAATCTTCAAATACACAAGAAACTAGTAGATCGGATAGAGTCAGAAAACAACCTAGGGTATGGGTTTCTGATCTCGCCCCATAAAGATGTCAATCTTATGGTGGTGTACCATCCGACTACGTTATGAGGAAGTGATACGAGGTATCGACTCCCTGTTATGGCAAAGTGCCATGAGTCCGAAATGGATTCCATGTATAACAACTATGTTTGGATACTAGTTGTTGTACCACAAGGCGTTGTGCCTATTGGTACTATAAATGTCTTCAAGGAAGACATACATGGATGGCAACATACCAACGTACAAAGCTAAGCTTTTGACGGAAAGGTATCGTTATCAACATTATGTTAATAACGGTTCAACCTTTTAACTGTTGCCATGGTAAATCCATTTTGAAGATGCTTGTTGATAACTGTATATTTCATTTATGAAATATGTCAGTTACAAATCAAAATCGCTTTCCTGAAAAGGAAACCTTTTGGAGGATGTTTACAAATCCTGACGATTTTGTATAACCGACAAACAAGGTTTGCGGGTTATTCGATCCATGTTTGGATTGATGCAAGCATAAGGTTCTTGGAACTGTCGTTTTGAAATAATCATAATGGTCTATGATTTGACTCAAAAAGAAATAATTCTTGTGTATATAAGGAGGTTAGTGGGAGAGCGCACTGACAAGTATATTCCCATAAAGCTATTGTTGAAAGCTTGGCTTTCAATAGAAATTCTCCGTAGAATTCTGGGAGATAACAACCTTTATTAGAGGAATAAAGATCTACTGGGATAGATTTGGAGTTGTTAACACTCTCTGGAAATTGTACATTTAAAATGTACTTGTATTGGTGTCTCATACGCTTCAAGCATATGGAGTCACAATCAGGTCAATCCAAGTGACAGTCACTGGATTGAAGTTAAGAAAATCTGTTAGTATCTCAGAGAACTAAAGATGCTATCTTAAACTATGGAGAAGGAGAACTTGAAGTGACTGGGATCACTGCTGCAAGTTTCCAAACAATTAAATACTGCGGTACTATAAAGTTTGAAGGACGGGACAGTGAGCTGGAAATCTTCCAAGCAAGATAACTGTTGCCGAATAAACAACACATGCAGATTATTGCTGCAGCTGAGGCAACAAAAGAAGCCATTTGGATCGAAAGTAAATCTAATTAGATTAGATATAGTTCTGTTAGCAGCTGAGCTAGGCGTCAGCACAGGCTAAGGAATTAAAGGTCTCATCAACGATCCAGATATATACTTCTATATCATCTGATTCGTTCGGATCATACATCGTGGCGATGTGATGATCGTATAAATCGCGTCAAACGATAATCGAACAAATCCGCTGACGAAAACCTTTTTCTCAGCAATTTGAGCGAACCTTACATAGTTCGAGTGTAGGACACTTGAGTGACTCGCTACGTGCCAAGTGGGAGATTGTTGGATAATATGACCCATAGCGTCACTATTTGCACAGAACATTGTGTTGCTGTAGCAAATTAACTATGTAACAAGGAAATTGCACTCTCGTCATTTGTGATTAGATCACCATAGATATATAAATGAAGAGAGGTCCCTATGATTAGTTCCTGGATTGAGATGATATGAGACAGTATCAGTCCACGAAGGATTAATCATTAAATATCCCTAGCCGTTGTATTATCGAGACTGGACATCGATAATGCGGAATAGGCTAGTATTGCACTTGTGCGCGTTGTGAGGGCACAACGACATAGTTCTCATATATATAAGTATTGGATACTTGTGCAAGTACGATAGGAGGTCGTGTTTCACCGATGGTACGGGAAACAGCTTCGCTCTGGATAGACCCTTCGGAATCCCATTGGTATTATGACTAGGTGTCTATGGGAGGCCGAAATCAAGGTAGGTGTGTATAGTCTTAACCTGAGACTTGCATCGCTAATACTTACGACAATCGGTAAACTTTGGTTTTGGTGGTTGGGGGACTTTAAACGGGTTCTCTGTACACCACTTCTGGGTTTATCAGAGAGTCGTAGTGTATTGGATGTGATGTCGAGACGGAAGTATCACTCCAGTCATAGTGGAGATGATGTCACGCAGGATACGGTATTAGTGCTCTTAAGTGATGCGCATCCAATCGTGATATTATGACCAGGTCATGAATATCCGATTATAGAGACTAGTTACTAGACATCCGATATGTGTTTCGGACGGGGCAGACACTTATCCAGCCCTAGCCCTAGCACGTGATTATCCGATACTGGGCCGATTGCACAATACAATTGTATACTACGCTTGATACAGATCTTTGATATTCTTAATGGATATGTCCGGAGAATTGAGTAGACTTGGTGCTTTGCTATGAGTCTACCTTGTCTCGTAAATCGGTAGAACGTAGTACGTAGTACGTACGTGATTCGGATACTCCGACGACCGTATTTACTGTCAACTTATCCGGGTATCTCATGGGTCGCTTCCCGATAATCCACCGATGACGCACAACTCGCACTTTGAATAATCTGGGATTATACAGAAGAGAGAGAAAATTAATCTAGGATTAATTACGGAGATATTTTATCTAGGAAAAAATATCGTCTAGAGAGAAATAACGATTAATTTGGAATTAATCGGTAAATTAATATATTCGATATATTAAACGAAATTAGATTTCGACGCGGAATTAAAATTAGATTTTAATTCGGGCGAACGAATTAATTTAGAATTAATTCGTTAGCGACGTGAATAGTGAATTCGCTAGGCGCAATTATTTATTTAAATTCGATTGAATTAACGTCGCGACGTAAGTTCGGTATTTCGGAATATCGAACCCGAACGCGTGAGTGCACGTGGGCCCACTTTCATTTGAAAACGTGTGGGGCCCACATGACACATGTCATTTTATGCATTATTTAATTCTAATGCATTGCATGGTGATAGTGTACAATACACTAAATGGTTTTGCATGGAGTTTGAGTGTTTGACACTCTAAGCCATTGCATGTTTTGTGTCATAAGTTTATTATTAATTTAATAAATATTATGGCATAAATATAAATTGATTTTTGGTAACAAAAAACAATTAACACAATTTCATCTCTCTCAAACTCTCTCATCTCTCTCACGCCAAAGTGTGGCTGTTCTTCACTGGTTTTGAACCAGTTTAGGCGTGAACATAGGGAAGCAAGGGTTGGGTTTTCATGGTGAAAACCGCAAGTGCTAGCACACTACGAGTCTTGCGAAGGTGGTAGGGAGGTTCACCCATGAGCCGGGATCCATCGGACGAAGCTCGGAGCTCCGTTTCTTCTCTCAAATTTCTATTTTGCAGGACATAACCGATCGATGTGAGTATTCCGCTACCTCCGTTGATGTATTCACGCATTATTTCATGTCTTGATTTGATCTTGGGACCTTAGAATAAACCAACAGATAGTAGTTCAGACCGTCAAATTCAGCTTTAGTTCCCACATCACGTTCAGTTCCTAGTCAAGTTTAGTTTTCATGTCACATCTCAATATCTAGCCATGTCAGATCTCCATGCTATGAATTCTGCTTCAATTTTGCCTTGATTCTCAATTTATTTCTTACACTTTGCATTTTTCAAATTTTAGCTCTATAATGTTTTAGTTTCATGTTTCTTTCATCCTTCAATATTCACTCACCAAGTCTTTCAAAACACCTGACCCACCCTACTCTCCAACTGTTTTACAGGTTACAAGTTCATGCATGTATAGACAAGCTTTGGAGGAGACGGGACCCAACAGTAGTCATTATACACCATAGAAGTCAGAGTCGGTCCCAGCAGTTAAATTTCATCAGGTGAGGCCAAAAGGCCTTGTATGTACTTATGTATTTTTTTGTTAGTTGTTATTAAGTTATGTATATGTTAGTTATGTATTCAAGTTTATATTCACTATGTATATATATACAAGTTATATTCATGTAAGTTTTATAGTATGTTTACATTTATCATGATCATGTTTGCATACAGTCATGCATGTAGTCAGTCAGTCAGTGAGTTTAGTGTGCATGTCAGGGATCGGGGTAATGTCCAAGCCATTCTCCAACCGATCACATGCCCAGATTTCCCGAGGTGTGACATGATCTTAGGCATAATATCATCAACATTCACACCACAATACCAAACAATTTAAATACTATAAAATCAAATATCATCATCATCTTCATCAGCTTTACATTTGGCCCTCGCACTACCAAAAATTAAATTTTTTTAGTTAAGTCAAACCAACACTCAAATCCATAATATAATGCCCATAAATACATGAATAACTACTTCCTTAAGCCTAATCATGCTAATTGAATGAAACCCCAAACTTGAACATGCAACCTACGAATTCGGGGATAAGTTTATTTTTGAAAAATTTTAAAAAAAGATTCAAGAGTAAGGATAAGAGACTTACATGACTGATGAGTGCTTGAAGAATCATCCATCTCTATTGGTAGAAGCAATGAACGTGCATGAGAGAAGCAAAAATTTATGTTTTGAATGGAAAGGGAATGAACTTTTAGGAATGGATGAGAAAAATGGAGATGAGCAGTGACATGGGATGCTTTATAACAAAAGTGAAAGATTTTTATTAATAAAATAATAATATAAATTAAGCAGATGTTATTTAACGGGAAACTATTTACAAAACTGCACAGTATGGGATGGAAACCTCACGTTTTGACTAAGTTCTGCTCCGAATTTGGAAATATATTCAAGATGAAAGTTGTATATCATGATATTAGCTTCCCGGCCATTTAAAGACCACTGAAATCGGACATTAGAAACCTAAGTTATGGTCAAAATACCAAAGGCTATTAAGTACAAGACATAAAAATAATTGTGTACCGAACCTGTAAATGATTTGTCGGATGTCCGAAAATAATTCCACGATTAGCATTACTCTCACGCATGATTTTATATTACATATCATATCACACATCTGAAAGTGGTCATCAAAATTTAAGCCGAAATGACCAGGGTGTTATATTCCCCCCTCCCTTAAATAGGATTCGTCCCTGAATCCCATCTAAGGTTATTCTCTTTGGTCTAATATTAAGTCTCATTGGGCTATCTGCCTCTAAGGAATTCTTGGAATTTCCATGCTTTTTTTTTTCACAAAGATAGATGTAGGAACCACTTTCCTAGCGCATCGGAAACACCTTAGCCACCAAGATCGGCCTTGAAAATTTTTTATGCCTTCCCCTTTTGTGGCCGAATATGACCAGCTAATAGACTAAAGTTTTGCTAATATTTTTAACAATATTTCAGCCTTGAAATAGCCCCTGCATAGCAGCTCATATCTGAACCGTTTTTCACCCAATAATATGCCCAGCTCGCTCCCAAATCAGCCCCTGAAATGCGTGACTTATGGCAGTGTTTCAGATCTGATTTTTTCACCAAAAACAAACCACAACACTCTTGAAACACTCCTTAATGTTCCCTAATTTTACTGGACAAGAAATAAAATAAACCGAGCCCCTTAACACCAAACAACATGCGGAAGTGAGTAGAAAAATTGCTCACTGCCGTGTACTAATAAGAAAAGAAGATGATGAAAATTTGATTCATCTCCAAATAGCCTTTCGTGCTATGTCTCGTAATCAATAAAAACTAATGTGGGCTAAACTCATAAACCAACCTCTAAACTCTCTAGAGATGAATATTGTTACACCCGAATTTTTTATTTTGTTTTGTTCTTTCTTCTTTTCATTCAACTTTTGAGAGAAAAAATGATGAACTAGGGTGGGTAGGGTTTCACACAAATGAGTTAGGGTAAAAGGGAAACTAACTTATCCTTTTATACTTAGGGTTTTATTTTACAAAATAAAACAAACCCTAACCCTTTTTCTTTGAAGAATTCGGCCAACCATTATTATTTTTGTAACATCAAAATCTTTTACTTAATGTCATCATCATGACCAAAAGATATTACTAAATAAGAAAGATAATTTCCAATTATAAAAAAATGATTTTTAAAAATCATATTAAAAAAAATATTTCTTAAAATGGCATATTAAACACTTTAATATATTTTTATTAAATTAAAATATTATTTCATAATCATTTATTTAATAAAGACCTTATATTAAATATAATATAAAGTTTCATGTGTGACAAAATATTATTAATCCAATTAATATATATATATATATATATATATATATGTATATAATTGGACTATCTAATTATATTTAATTTGCTATAGTATATCGAGCTAGCACGGGGACCAAATGGACCTACGGTTCCGAGCTCCGATAATCTTGGAATATTAATTAAACTCTTAATTAAATATTCTGAATTATTAACTTCAGGTTATTCCACTAAAAAACTCGAAGCTGTACTTTCGTTGCCGTAAATAGATAATATAAGCCGAACAACATCGGTTTCCATCGATATAGTCATTAGATACGAATGACCCTTCACGAGTATCTCATAATTAGAGCCGGGTCATAATTTCCATTATACTGCTCTAATTATTTTTACCTTAAGTACCATTGATTCTCTAGTGAACGATTTATTCATAACCATTATGAATGTTAATATTTTTATTTGTAATAGAAAGACTTGAGCGCTCTAATCATTCAAGTATCGAATCAACTTTTAAGGAAGATACTATTCTATTGCTCAAAAGAAGGAGTGAACTCCATATCTATGAAAAACGTCCCCAGCTACACACCGAATCATGTCCCCAAAAGTACGTAGCTACTGGTCGGGATTGCTACACTAACCTCACCTTTGTAAATCAAAGGACATAGTCTGCCATGCATGAGTTCGCAGTACACACAATATTCAGATCAATCCATATACGGCCATCAAGTAAGTTGAAATGAATTTCTTTATTTAACAGATATTATAAGAAACTCATTTCTATCTTGGTTCAGTCCTATATGATCACATCATATAAGGTACCTTCATTCTCATGTCATCACATGAACGATCCTGGATCAATGTCTCTATATAATTATAGAATATACCACAACTATAGATAAATCGCAAATAAAATACCTATTTTGTTTGCTCTGTATGGACTATGTTAGATTACTAACTTCAGACTTAAATCCTCTTATATATGACACTCATACACTAAGTCTGAAGGCACTTGGGTAATCAATGGTAAACTAGATAATTTATAATATGTGATATAAAACAAACACTTTGATAAATGAATAATGTATCATTTTATTTAATAATATATAATTCCATTTACATTACATGAAGCTCTAGGGTATAGATCCCAACAATCTCCCACTTGCACTAGAGCAAATGAGACATGTCATGTAATCCTAGACCATCTAGGTGACTGTAGGCATTGCATTTTTACACATTAGCCCAATGATGAGTCTCGTATGGAGGCAACTACCTCTTTAGCAATGAAAGTTGCGGGAAACAGACGTTGGAAGGGTAAAGTTGGAAAATGGAATTTTTGTTGGATTTAACCTCGTTGTTTGGCTCCGGTTGTTTGTTGGAATTCCGTTTCAAAGCTTACCTTAGGCCCAAAACTCCTATAGACCACTTATCAAACCCAAACCAAACCCAAAATACCCAAGCCTACCCAAATAACCAAAGCCCACACCCATATAGCCTTATTCACGCCCATGGCTTCCTAGATTAGGGATATGCACATTTATCACATGCTAAAATCAAGTCAAATCCCTTCCTAATTAAAATAAATCTCATAGATCCCTTTCCTAATCAAAAGCAATCACCATCCTAAATAAGGAGATTCATTCCTTGTGAGATACAAATTAGGAGATGTCACCATCAATGAGAAATCATTCTCCTATTCAAATAAGGAAAGCCATCACCCCTTTGCCTATAAAAAGAACCCTTCACCACCCTTTTCAACCCCGGAGCACATTCACACAAGAGACACACATCTAAACATTTTCTTGCACGCCCAAGACTCCCAAACTCTCAACCATTACCGTAATCTCTAAATCCCTAAGCCATCCATTGCCGTGAGCCACCCTCCATTCCCCATTCACGCCCTAGCCACTGCACACAGCCCCTCTGTACGCATCCAGCCCCTTCACAGCTCTCAAACCACGCCAAAATATCCTTTTCACAGCCCCAAACACTGCCCTCAATTCGCACAAACACCCCCCATACACAGCCCATCAATTCACGCCTGAAACAGTCCCAAAAACACTCACTGCATTGCACACTTTCTGCCACAAATCAGCCCACTGACCTGATCGGTTTTGGCCAAAATTTTAACCCCGAAAAAGCCCCAAAAAACTGCACCAAAAAACTGCACAAAGTTCCCCCTAAAAGCCCTTAAAACCGCAAGCCAATTAGCCTCCAAAATCACCCAAAACAGTCCACAAAACGACCAAAACAGTGACCTGAAACGTAGCAGCAAAACAGCAGCGAAATGGAGTAAAAACAGTAGCCCGAACAGAAAAACAGCGACGAAAGACGTTGAGTTGGTGAACTAAAAGAGTAGTGGATCATTCACCCTTCCAACGGACGTGTAACGCCCTTTCCTGAGACGACAAAATAGGTTAGACCTGAGGGCACCTTTTCACTCATATCTTTCGTTTTAATTTATTTATTTTAAGAATATTATTGCATGAGAGTCGTTTGGAGCATGATGTGATTGTTGGATGAGCGGGATATGTGTTCCCTTTTGTGGTATATCGGATGGAAACCCGGACGTAAATTTCATAGCCGATTCTGAATGGACGGTATTGCGGTCTGCACTCGGGATACAACGCCACGTACCATTTAAGATACATATATCTTGTCTCGTCCAAATTTGTATTTGAGCATGTTATAGTTCGTAGGTTGTTTATTTATTATTTTAAGCATGATTTAATTTAGTTTATTATTTAATGTTCGAAGCATGATTATGTTATTTAGGCATGTTGTTTCTTTATTCTTTATGCATGATGTTTTGTTTAGTTTATGTTTATGTTTATGTTTAATTAGTTATTCGTTTATTTCGGTTTAATGGTTCAATATGCTCGTTGTGTTACATTGCGTGGAGTTATTTGGATGAAAGCTGTTTAGATCTAAGTACCATTGAGCATGATTATTGAGTAGACTTGGTTAGTTCATTGCACAAATTATATCATCACAAGTGACATAAGTAAGGGACCATTCCGAACCCAACGGTTTGAAGTCTTCCCTTGCGAGGGGTGAGTACGGCCTTAAATCTTTGTCCCGGTTCACACAGGGTGGCGACTCCATGTTATTTCGTACTTCCCTACTAGGCCGCGAGCCTAGAACAAGCGTCGCCCAGGTTCTGTTGTCTACAGTCTGGCGACTCCACTGGGGATTAGAGAATCGGCCTTGAAATCATGTCTTGTGATGTGTATAATTTTTGCATTAGTTGACCATTTCTATAGTGGGTTGAGGGGGTTAATCAAAGGCTCTGTTAAAGCTAGGTGATGACTTGGTGTTTTCCTTCATTCACTACCCTTCGGGGAAAAGCTGTGAAAGCACCTAGATAATCATTATCTGTAGCTCGTTGTGATGGAATAATTCTGGAGGACTCGTTATTTATTCCTGACACCAAGCGATAAAAGCCTAAGGGGCTTGGGTACTTAAGAGAGCCTCGCTCCACCCTCCCTCTGGGGAATCTACAACGGGAAATCCATTTGACAGTCAGTCACACACCATAACCCGTTGGCACGTATCTTAAGGTATAAAAAAGGTGCGCTCACTTGGTCGCTCGAACCCTTCAATGGGGAGTCCTAGTTGTGGGCAATCCTTCGTCAACGAGAGCCTCTGTCCGCACTCCCGAAAACCCACATGTGAACCTTTGTCATAGAACTAGTAGAAATTATTCCTTCATGTTTGCATTTAGGACCGTTGTCATTTGGATTCAGTTGAACTTGTTGTCATGAGGTATGGGCTTGTTGGGCCATTTAAACTGGGACGAGTCTGTGCTTTATGGCAATTAGGCCAAAAGTTTCTAAAATGCTGATGGGCCAACTAGTGTAAAATTCTTATGACTTATATATTCCATACATCGCACGCATCTCATACATCTCATGCATACATGCATCATGTTAACCATTGTGTCTTAAAAGCCATCATAGATACCCGTTGGGTTAGGAAAAGAGGTTAGAGCATTCATTAGGAAAATTCAATATATCAGCCGGTTTATTGCAAAGTTGACATCAGTGTGCGAGCCTATATTCAAATTGTTGAGGAAAGACCAGCCGGTAAAGTGGAATGAGCAGTGTCAAGAAGCATTTGACAGAATCAGGGAATACTTGGTGAAGCCTCCCGTTCTGAAACCTCCGAGGCAGGGTAGACCATTGGTACTTTATCTGGCTATTGAACCCGAAGCACTGGGGGCGATGATGGTACAAGCCGATGAGATGGTAGTAGAGCATGCAGTCTACTACCTCAGTAAGAAGTTGCTTTCGTATGAAGCTCATTATCAAGAAGTGGAGATGATTTATCTAGCAGTAGTATGGGCGTCCAGAAAGTTGCGTCATTATCCTACAAGATCCAAGTGGTCGCGAAGGAGAATCCTTTGAAGTATCTGCATTTGTGTGCCATCGCTAGTTGGCAAGTTGGGCAGATGGTTGGTGTTACTGACAGAATTTGATATTGAGTATCTCACATCTAAGGTGATCAAAGGACGAGCCATGGCGGAGTTCTTGGCATTGCAACCGGTTGAAGGAGATCAGTATAAGTTTGAGTTCCCTGATGAAGAAATCCAAGCTATAGCAGTCCAAGGATAGAAGATGTATTTTGATGGAGCAGTGAACTGCAAAGGAGCCGGAATCGGTATTGTAATCGTAACCCCTGGGGGAGAGACTTTGCCTATGGCTAAAAGGTTGACGTTCAGAGTGACTAACAACATGGCTGAGTATGAAGCATGTGCATTCGGCTTGGCTGCATTAATAGCCTTGAGAGCTACGAACGTGGATGTTTACGGAGATTCAATGTTGGTGATCCGACAATGCAAGGAGAATGGGAGTTAAAGGAAGAACGGTTGAAGCTGTACTTGTTCCATCTCAGGAGTCTGGCACGGACTATCCCTGACTGCAAATTTCAGCACTTGCCGCGGGAAGAAAATCAGATGGCAGATGCGTTGGCGACGCTAGCCGCAACCTGGGAGATCCAGAGAAATTGGTGATGAGACCACTGGTGTTGACGACGGCGAGTAAGCCTGTTTATGAGATAGAGAGAATATTGGAAGTAGAGTTGATGATGGGAAACCTTGGTATCATGATATTCAGAGGTATGTGGAACATGGGGAATTCCCAGAGGAAGCGAGCAGAAAAGACAGAATCGTCGTTAAGAAGTTGGCTGCTCAATATGTGAGTTTGAAGGGAGAACTCTACAAGAGGAAAGCGAATGGTATTCAGCTGAAATGTTTGAGAAATGAATAAGCTCAGAAGATAATGGATGAAGTGCATGCTGGTGTCTGTGGACCGCATATGAACGGATTGAACTTGTCCCGCAAGATTGTGAGACAAGGATTTTACTGGTCGACCATGGAAGTTGATTGCGTGAAACTGGTGAAACACTGTCATGATTGTCAAACGCATGGGAATTTGAATCATTTGCCGCACACAGAGTTGCACGGGTTGTCAGAGCCATGGCCTTTCTCCTTGGGGAATTGATATGCTTGGGGAGATTCGGCCGAATGGTGGAACATGCATCGCTTTATAGTAGTGGCAGTGGACTACTTCTCGAAATGGGTAGAAGCCGAGTCATTCCACAATGTCACGGCAAAGCAGATGGCTAAGTTCATAAGGCGGAACCTCATATGCTGATATGGTATGCCGCATCACGTGGTTACGGACAACAGAGTCCAATTTCAGGGAGAAACCAAAGCGATGCTACAAAAATATGGGATAGGTCACCATAAGTCTTCACTATACAAGCGGCAGGCTAATGGGGCGGTTGAGGCAGCCAACAAAACGATAAAGACGATTCTGGCGAAGATGACAGAGAATTACAAAGATTGGGCTGATAAGCTACCATATGCCCTGTGGGGGTACAGAACTTCTGTAAGGACAGCAACAAGAGCTACACCTTACTCCTTGGTATATGGAATGGAAGCGGTATTGCCGGTGGATGTTGAAATACAGTCCATGCGGGTATTAGCAGAAGCAGAGTTACCTGAACAAGAATGGACCTCACAGAGGTTTGAGCAGTTAGCATTGATGGATAAGAAGAGGATGAAGTCCTTGCATCACATGCAGGTATATCAGAAGAGGTTGGCCCGAGCATTTAATAAGAAGGTGCGTCTTACCAAGATCAAGAAAGGTGATCTGGTACTTAAGCAGTCGAAGCAAGTCGACGACAGACCCAAGAGGGAAGTTCAGACCAAATTGGGAAGGACAATACATTGTTCAGAAGGTAATGGGAAATGGAGCAGTGAGACTGTCGGACTTGGAAGGGAATGAGTTCACCGAGCCGATCAATATTGACAGATTGAAATTGTATTTTGCCTGAGGGACAGAAGACTGAATAGTCACCCGCAGAAGACCTAACCCAACGGGATAAGGAGAACTCATGCGTGCATGCACACATATAACCCATTATTGCATTCCTTTTTTTTTGCGTGTTTTGTGTTTTTGTTTTATATTCACAGGTATCGAAGAAGAAAAGAGAAAGCGGCAAAGACAAGCCAATCAGAAACAGTGAAAGCACTGTATTGAATTTGGGTAGAAATCCTAGGGCTGAGGTCCACATCGGTGTTAAGATTCAGATGGTGATCTGTGGGTTGAGGCCCATTTTGAGTTTGAATTTCGGGTCTGGATCCCGGGGCGAAGCCCACATGGTCGGTAGTAGAGAGGAAGAATTCCTTAGAGTGAGTGAAAAAAAAAAGTGAGAGAGGAGTTTTTGATGGTTAAACATATGTCCGGTGATGACATTGTGTGCTGTAGGGAGAAGCCTTAGAAACGAGAAGTGTGAGACGTGCTCTTATCCGGTATTCTGAATGGATTGATCTTGGCTAGACTCATGAAGCACTTGATAAAATGTACCTCAACAGTAGAAGCTCGAGCGGTTGATGAGATGACTAGCTAAAGAGATGGTGGATCGATGAATGACCGTTTGCTTGGATGTCCAACCTGTTTTACGTACGTTACGATACATGATATGGTTGGAAATAAAAGAAAAAGACAGTCTCTACGATGATAAGAAAAGAAAAAAGGACCGCCTATAACCGATAAGCGTGAAGACCCATGGGCGAGTATTAGGACCACCATGAGGAGAAATGCTACCTTAAATGGTATGTGAGAAAAAAAAAAAGAAAAAAAAGAAAGAAAAAAAAGAAAAGGGAAAAGAGAAAGAAAAAATGAAAAGAAAGAGACGAAAGCAAAATAAAGAAGACCATATCATGTTGAGTATGCCGAAGTAATCACAGAATGGGACCTAGACATCCAGGTTGGTTAGACCCATCGGTCCGATTCTCCGAAGCGAAATCATCAAGTTGGCTTGTTTAAGGAATAAGCTGCAAAAGAACTTTTGCACACACTCACTAGGAGTCTAGTTTAGATCACATGTTCAGATGATCGGGTTTGAGTATATCGAGTACTTCGAAGGTTCTCGGGTTTTGACATGAAGCATTCGTTGAGGACAAAATATGTTTAGCTACCAAGGCTATCTCGAGGAGAAGCAATACAATAGTTGGAAATATAAATGTCAGTATCAGTCTGAGGGTGAGGCCCACTGCGGTATTAGATAGAGGGCGATGCCCACATCAGTCTGAGGGTGAGGCCCCACGTCACTTTGGGGGCGAGGCCTACATCAGTTAAGGGCGAGGCCCACATCAGTCTGAGGGCGAGGCCACATCCTTTTGAGGGCGAGGCCCATAATCAGCATCAGTCTGGGGGCGAGGCCCATATCAGTATGAGTCTGGGGGCGAAGCCCACTACATCATTATCAGTTCGAGGGCGAGGTCCCTATTGTCAACGGTATTGGGTCGAGATGCGTGCCCAGGGTCGAGGTACCCACTACATAATCATATTTAGGGCGAGGTCCATATTTTCAGTGGTATTGGGTCGAGATGCGTGCCCAGGGTCGAGGTACCCACCACATCATCATATTCAGAGCGAGGTCCATATTGTCAGCGGTATTGGGTCGAGATGCGTGCCCAGGGTCGAGGTGCCCCCGTTGTTATTAGCAGTTCCGGGATGCGTCCCAGGGTCGAGGTGCCCATCGCACAATCAACTCAATTCGAAGCAGCAGGCAAACCAGGTGGCAGCTGGCGAGCCAGGTAAGTGTAAATGCATTGCATGCACTTTGATATGATTGTCATTGTCACACACTGCACAAGTCCCATCAAAGTGGGGGCGACTGTAGGCATTGCATTTTTACACATTAGCCCAATGATGAGTCTCGTATGGAGGCAACTACCTCTTTAGCCATGAAAGTTGCGGGAAACGGAGGTTGGAAGGGTAAAGTTGGAAAATGGAATTTTTGTTGGATTTAACCTCGTTGTTTGGCTCCGGTTGTTTTTTGGACTTCCGTTTCAAAGCTTACCTTAGGCCCAAAACTCCTATAGACCACTTATCAAACCCAAACCAAACCCAAAATACCCAAGCCTACCCAAATAACCAAAGCCCACACCCATATAGCCTTATTCACGCCCATGGCTTCCTAGATTAGGGATATACACATTTATCACATGCTAAAATCAAGTCAAATCCCTTCCTAATTAAAATAATCTCATAGATCCCTTTCCTAATCAAAAGCAATCACCATCCTAAATAAGGAGATTCATTCTTTGTGAGATACAAATTAGGAGATGTCACCATCAATGAGAAATCCTTCTCCTATTCAAATAAGGAAAGCCATCACACCTTTACTTATAAAAAGAACCTGTCACCACCCTTTCAACCCCTCAACCCCGGAGCACATTCACACAAGAGACACACATCTAAACCTTCTCTTGCACGCCCAAGACTCCCAAACTCTCTCCCATTACCGCAATCTCTAAAGCCCTAAGCCATCCATTGCCGTGAGCCACCCTCCATTCCCCATTCACGCCCTAGCCACTGCACACAACCCCTCTGTACGGATCCAGCCCCTTCACAGCTCTCAAACCACGCCAAAATATCCTTTTCACAGACCCAAACACTGCCCTAAAGTCGCACAAACACCCCCCACACACAGCCCATCAATTCACGCCTGAAACAGTCCCAAAAACACTCACTGCACTGCACACTTTCTGCCACAAATCAGCCCACTGACCTGATTGGTTTTGGCCAGAATTTTAACCCCGAAAACAGCCCCAAAAACACCTAAAAACTGCACCAAAAAACTGCCCAAAGTTCCCCCTAAAAGCCCTTAAAACCGCAAGCCAATTAGCCTCCAAAATCACCCAAAACAGTCCACAAAATGACCAAAACAATGACCTGAAACGTAGCAGCAAAACAGCAGCGAAACAGAGTAAAAACAGCAGCCCGAACAGCAAAACAGTGAGGAAAGACGTTGAGTTGGTGAACTAAAAGAGTAGCGGATCATTCACCCTTCCAACGGTCGTGTAACGCCCTTTCCTGAGACGACAAAAGAGGTTAGACCTGAGGGCACCTTTTCACTCATATTTTTCTTTTTAATTTATTTATTTTAAGAATATTATTGCATGAGAGTCGTTTGGAGCATGATGTGATTGTTGGATGAGCGGGATATGTGTTCCCTTTTGTGGTATATCGGATGGAAACACGGACGTAAATTTCGTAGCCGATTCCGAATGGACGGTATTGCGGTCTGCACTCGGGATACAACGCCACGTACCATTTAAGATACATATATCTTGTCTCATCCAAAATTTGTATTTGAGCATGTTATAGTTCGTAGGTTGTTTATTTATTATTTTAAGCATGATTTACTTTAGTTTATTATTTAATGTTCGAAGCATGATTATGTTATTTAGGCATGTTGTTTCTTTATTCTTTATGCATGATGTTTTGTTTAGTTTATGTTTATGTTTAATTAGTTATTCGTTTATTTCGGTTTAATGGTTCAATATGCTCGTTGTGTTACATTGCGTGGAGTTATTTGGATGAAAGCATGTTAGATCTAAGTACCCTTGGGCATGATTATTGAGTAGACTTGGTTAGTTCATTGCACAAATTATATCATCACAAGTGACATAAGTAAGGGACCATTCCGAACCCAACGGTTTGAGGTCTTCCCTTGCGAGGGGTGAGTGCGGCCTTAAATCTTTGTCCCGATTCACACCGGGTGGCGACTCCATGTTATTTCGTACTTCCCTACTAGGCCGCGAGCCTAGAACAGCGTCGCCCAGGTTCTGTTGTCTACAGTGACCTTCTAACACTTTAGCCGACAAGGACTTTGTAAACAGATCAGTAAGGTTCTCTACAGATGCAATCTTCATAACAGAAACGTCTTATCTATGCACTATCTCCCTTATGAGATGATATTTTCTCTCTATATATTTTCCCATTTTGTGGTTTCTTAGTTATTTGGAATTCGCCACTGCACCACTATTATCATAATAAAGTGTGAGTAGTTTATCCATATATGGAACAACTTCCAGATCTCCCAAGAATATCCGGAGCCAAACTGCTTCTTTAGTTGCTTCGTAAGCTGCTACCTACTCAGCCTCCTCGATGGAGTCAGCAATATAAGATTGCTTTATGCTCTTCCACACAATGGCCCCACCACATAGGGTAAACACTGATCCCAATTTTGATTTCCTAGAATCGGCATCCGTCTGAAAATCAGAGTCTGTATATCTCCTGAGGATTATATCATCACTAGAATATAAAAGCATATAATTATTCCTTCTCCTAGACTTAAGAATATGTTTCACAGCCACCCAATGATCTTATCCTGGGTTAGACTGAACCCTACTGACTACTCCTACTACAAAACAGATGTCTGGTCTCGTGCATAATATAACATATAAGAGACTACCAACTGCTGAGGCATATGTGATATGTCTCATTTCCTTAACTCTTTGAGGTGTCTTATGACACTTTTCCTTTGACAAATGAGTTCCATATCAATAAGGCAAATTACCTTTCTTGGAATTCTGCATCCCAAATTGCATAAGGATCTTGTCGATATAAGATGCCTGAGACATAGCTAACAGTCATTTTTTGCGATCCCGAATAATCTGGATCCCAAGTATCTAACTGACCTCTCACAAATCTTTCATTTGGAATTGGTTTGCTAGCCAGGTTTTCACATCATTCTCTATGAGTAAAATATCATCGACGTATAAAATGAAAAAAAACTTCATTTCCGTCAATGACGCGGTTGTAGACACAAGGCTCATCGATATTATGCTCAAAATCATAAGACTTGATCATGGTATCAAATTTTATGTTCTAAGACCGAGATGCTTGTTTGAGTCCATAAATGGACCTTTTCAGCTTGCAAACTTTTTGCTCTTGAGCATGAGCTACGAACCCTCTGGTTGCACCAAAAAGATACACTCATCAAGATTGCCATTCAAGAGTGCAGTCTTGACGTCCATCTGGCAAATCTCATAGTCATAATAAGTGTCAATGAATAGAAGAGTGTGAATGGATTTGAGCATGGCTACTAGCGTGAAAGTGTCCTCATAGTAAACTCCCTCTTTCTAGTTATACCTCTTAGCCACTAGCCTAGCCTTGAAGGTCTGTACCTTCTCATATGCTCCCCTCTTTTTCTTGTAGATCCACTTGTAACCTATTGGTTTTACCCTATTAGGTTGGTCTATAAGTTCCCATACTGAGTAGGAGTACAGACTCCATCTCGAGGTATATGGCTTTGAGCCATTCCTCTTTATCAGAATCACTTATTGCACTACGATAGGTCAATAGATCATCTACACCATCACTGGTAGCGACTACTTGTTCATCTCCAACTCCTAGATAGTAATCAGGTTGTCGTACAACCCTCCCACTGCGTCTAGATGGAAGATCATTTTGAAAAACTTGCATCTGACGCTTAGATGTCGAAGATGCTATGTTTTTGTCAACTGTTGTTGATGATTTTGTGTTGGTCGATCCAACAAGTAACACCTCGAGTAACACTTTACTTCAAGGTTTGAACTCCCTTATATAGTTCTTCTCTAGAAACATAGAGTTTGTCGACACAAACATTTTATTATCTTCAAGACTATAAAAGAATCCACCCCAGTCTCCTTAGGATAGCCTACAAATAGGCACACATGTGAATGTGGCTCCAAATAGTAGTCCTATTCTTCAGCACATGTGTTGGACACACCCATATGCGAAAATGCCATAAACTAATTTTACGACCACTCCACAACTCTAAGTGAGTCTTAGGAACAGACTTAAATGGAAGTACATCAAGGATATACATTGATGTTTGCAATGTATATCCCCAGAATGAACTAGACAATGAACTATAACTAAACATAGATCTTATCATGTCTAATAAGATTTGATTTCTCCTCTCTACAACACCATTGTGTTCTGGTGTTCTAGGTACTGTGAGCTGGGACATTATCTCAGTCTCAACTAAGAATTCCTCGAAATCTCTATCAAGGTATTCTCCTCAACGATCTGATCATTGAGTTTTGATCGTCATACCTAATTGGTTCTCAAACTCAGCACGATACTCTTTGAACATTTCAAAAGTATCTGACTTGTGTTGCATTAGGTAAACATACCCTTTTCTAGAATAATCGTCAATAAATATGATGAAGCATTCATAAAAACCTCGGGCTTTTACATTTCACAGTTCGCAAACGTATGAATATATTAGTTCAAATGGTTGACAAAGTCTTAAACCTTTTCCGGTAAAAGGTCTCTTGGTCATCTTTCTTTCTAGACAGGATTCGCAGATCCAAGCTTTAACTGGTTTAAAGCTTCATTCTTTATTAATCTACCTATCTGATCAAAGATAATATTACCAAGTCTAAGATGCCAAAGATATGTGTCATCGTGAGAGATATTTTGCCATTTTATTTTAGGCTTTTCTGTTGTAGTTGATACTTGGAATGCCAATCCGAATAATATATTGTACATTTTATTATTTATTAATAAAATAACTACATTTTCATTTCATACCTTTTTAATGGAATTATCATTATGCATATTAGATTGATGTATAAATATGTTAAGAATGACATCAACCTTAGAATAGTCTTGTTGTAATATTGGACATTAGGTGGTTCAATATTGGAATAAGTATTACTATTCTAAACTATTCTTAAAGTAAATATTTCTAGTCGTTGGTTTTGGAATACAGTCAAATTCCTATAACCTTGAAGACTAGCACATGTCGTATATTGGAATTGGAGTTCTAATGGTTTAAACCTGATGTACCATTAGCTTTGGAAGCTCATATAGACGTGTGGGTATTGGTTGGACCAAATAATGAATGAATGACAGTGGATTCCTAATAGTTGGAAGTACACACCATCATCAATAGGAATATCCTCGAGTCTAGTAGCATATGTTATCCTTTGACTATAGGATAACATTGATTTTGTATGAGATCCTCCACACTTTGATGCCATGTATGTCAGAAACATTTCATGGTCTGGCCTCTATATGTTCATTGGGTGTGGACCAATGCACTTTTTAATCAAGTGCGAATCAAGATAGAATCTGTCGGCTCGTATATGTACCATAAGGGGTTTAGGTATACATGTAAGTAAGTCACGATTCTTAAAACTTTTACCAAAGTCGATCACCTAGGGTGGAACGTATCAGTTGTATGGAATCATGGACATATCGACATGAGATGTGCACCTCGGAAACTTGACGGTATATCATATGTTTCCTAAGCACAACTCAGATAGCCTATGATGGAGGGATTTTAAACATATGTGATGACCTCGACTTGTATAGTTAAGAAAGGTCGTTCGTGTTTTTCGCGAATTCGGAGGTGGCTGAATTACGTACATATTAGCTAGGCTTATATGACAAATGTGTCGTGACTTAGAGAGTCCCAATATTAAGTGTACTCGTTGAGAACTTGGGTAGCCTATTATATTTGATAAAAGATAATATTCGATATTATAATTGTCAACTAAGATAATCAAGTGTTATTGGATAACATTGATTATTTACTTTGACCTAATTGATTGCTTTAATATTTACACAAGGGCTTTGTCATAATTTCATAATTATCTCTACCATTTTAGGATATTATCTTAATTGCAAGTATCTAATCATATGTGTTTTTGGCTTGATTTAATTGGATTAAATCAAAGTGGCAAATATTAAACTAATCCATTTCCTAATGTTTGTCTTGAATTAATTGGATTAAATTACAGTGGTAGACAAAGGTGATTAGTCACACCTAATTATACATATTTGGAAAAATTAGATTAAGGCCACGTAAAAGTTGATTAAAACTTTCATTAATTAAAAATTGCCTAAGTTTTGCTATAAATAGCAAGCTTTAGGAATGTTTTAATTAAGCTTAAGAAAGCTAAATAATGTGGGGCACTAATAGATTTAAAATTCACACTAATAGATTTAAGTTAAATTGGAAGTTGTTAGAAAATTGGTATGTCTTGTCAATACGGAGATGAATGAGTTCTTACTACTTATATCCAAGATTGTCATTAGTGTGAGGGTATAAGTGCTCGGAACTTAGGTCGCTCTGGTAAAACATTAGATGTAGCGTGATGAGTTAACGCAATCACCCAATATCGTCATTAGTGTGTGGGTGTACATATGAAGCTCATTAGTGGACATTGACAAGTATAAACCTGGAACACGTCTTAATCCGAGATCGTCATTAGTGTGAGGATAAGAAGCGGTTCAGAACCAAACTATGAGTCACATGAAGTGTTTACCTTCGAGGTCTACCTAATGAGTTTATAAAGTCCATGATCGTCAATAGTGTGATGCTAGAGTAAATGTCATGGGATCCACTCCCCGTTATGAAATTTTGATTGTCAAATTTCTATTTTTCCATTAAGGGAGATTACGAAATTATGTAAAGAAGTGGGGGCACTAATAGATTTAAAATTACATAATCAATTAGTGTTATTATTTTGAAATGAAAAATATTCTACTACTGTTTAAAATGTTGTCTTGTAGATGACTACCTCAAATCCATTGATGAAACTTTTGGATTTTAATAAACTAAAAAGAGCCGAGAACTATTTCGAATGAGAAATGAACATCTGTCTTGTCTTAGAGTTTGAAAAGTTGACATATGTAACTATCAATCCATTGTCTGTTGAAATTGATCCCGACTCCACTTCTTAAGAGTAAGCAACTTTGGAAAAATGGAAGGATGATAACCTGAAGGTGAAATCCTATATTTTAGGATCGATGGTTCTGTGCTAAACTCAATGATGGAGGGCCTATTAGCATTCATGTTTTGAACATGATCGACCAGATCTGATATCTGGAATGACATGGCATTATGATTGATGAATGACTAGGCCATAATTTGATTCTGTCTTCTTTGCCTAGAACTTATGCAGGCTTTGTATTAAATATTGAATGACTCACATGTGTTTCCTAATAGTTGGAAGTACACACTGTTGGGTTTTCTAGGTCAAACCAAGATCAATTAAGCAATAAAATATGTGAATACAACAAAGTAAGAATGCGGAAAATACTCACTTTGATCGGATTTTGGATCCGTTGAATACAAAAAAAATTCTTCCTTGATGAATCAGCCAAGCTCCTTTCTTTGAATTGAAATCCAAGCTCCAAGCTTTCTTGTTGATTCCAAGCTCAAGGATTGGTTTCCCTATCACCATTGAATGACTCCTTTAAGTGCTAGCTTTGGAAATTTTGCTACAAAATTTCCTTGTTCTTCCTAGTGACTCTCGGCCAAAGGGAAAAATTGAGAGAAAATTGGCTCAAAGCCGTGAGTGAGAGAGAGAGGTGAGATGAAGTGTGATGGTTGTTTTTTATTTCAAAAATCAAAAGTAAAAGATATACCAAAGTTGGTATATGTCCATCACCTTTTCACATTGTGTGAATAACAAGCATCCTTCATTTCATTCACTAACTTCCATCACCAAAAGGTGAATGAATGACTAGTGATGTGATATGTGATGTGACATGTGGGCCCCACTTGATTCTAAATCCGAGTGGGCCCGCAACACATCCCGGGCTCAGATTCGCTAATTCCGAATTAACGAATTTTTTCGTTGCGACGTAATTAAATCAAATTTAATTAAATAATTATGCCTAGCAAAATTACTATTCACGTCGCTAGCGAATTTATTCTAAATTAACTCGTTCGCCCGAATTAAAATCTAATTTTAATTCCGAGTCGAAATCTAATTTCGTTTAATATATCAAATATATTATTTTATTGATTAATTAAAAATTAATCGTTCTCTCTCTTTAAATAGAATTTTATCCCAGATAAAATCTCTCCCCAATTAATCCTAGATTAATTTTCTCTCTTTTCTAATTAATCTCAGATTAATTATGTTCGAGTCATACGTCATCGGTGAATCTTCGGGAAGCGACCAATGAGATCTGATGAGTGGTATTTCTATCACTATTTCTCACTCATTTGATCTAATATTTCGTATAGTTTCTCGAGTTTTGTGAACGTTTTGATGTGTTTTGTTGTTATTTACAGATAAATAAAGTTTGGAAAGCACTTGAGGCAATTGGGACAAAAAAACGGACAAAAATGCGTCAACAGAGATATTTTCGTCTTTTCCGCGTCGCGACGCTGAAGCCTTGCGCGTCGCGACGCCCAGCAATGCGCCGGATCTGCTAAAGTGCGCCGTGTGTTGGACAAAATGACCCATAGCGTCACTATTTGCACAGATCATTGTGTTGTTGTAGCAAATTAACTATGTAACAAGGAAATTGCACTCTCGTCATTTGTGATTAGATCACCTTAGATATATAAATGAAGAGAGGTCCCTATGATTAGTTCCTGGATTGAGATGATATGAGACAGTATCAGTCCACGAAGGATTAATCATTAAATATCCCTAGCCGTAGTATTATCGAGACTGGACATCGATAATGCGGAATAGGCTAGTATTGCACTTGTGCGCGTTGTGAGGGCACAACGGCATAGTTCTCATATATATAAGTATTGGATACTTGTGCAAGTGCGATAGGAGGTCGTGTTTCACACCGATGGTACGGGAAACAGCTTCGCTCTGGATAGACCCTTCGGAATCCCATTGGTATTATGACTAGGTGTCTATGGGAGGCCGAAATCAAGGTAGGTGTGTATAGTCTTAACCTGAGACTTACATCGCTAATACTTACGACAATCGGTAAACTTTGGTTTTGGTGGTGGGGGATCTTAACTGGTTCTGTGTTCACCTCTTCTGGGTTTATCAGGAATCGTAGTGTATTGGATGTGATGTCGAGATGGAAGTGTCACTCCAGTCATAATGGAGATGATGTCACGCAGGATACGGTATTAGTGCTCTTAAGTGATGCGCATCCAATCGTGATATTATGACCAGGTCATGAATATCCGATTATAGAGCTAGTTACCAGACATCCGATATGTGTTTCGGACGGGGCAGACACTTATCCAGCCCCAGCCCTAGCACGTGATTATCCGATACTGGGCAATATGCACAATACAATCGTATACTACGCTTGATACAGATCTAGATATTCTTTGATGAATATGTTCGGAGAACTTGGGAAGACTTGGTGCTTTGCTAGGAGTCGACCTTGTCTCGTAAATCGTAGAACGTAGTACTTGGTACGTACGTGATTCGGATACTCCGACGACCGTATTTACTGCCAGATTATCCGGGGATCTCATGGGTCGCTTCCCGATAATCCACCGATGACGCACAACTCGCACTCTTGAATAATCTGGGATTATAATAGAAGAGAGAGAAAATTAATCTAGGATTAATAACGGAGATATTTTATCCGGGATAAAATATCGTCTAAAGAGAGAGAACGATTAATTTGGAATTAATCGATGAATTAATATATTCGATATATTAAATGAAATTAGATTTCGACGCGGAATTAAAATTAGATTTTAATTCGGGCAAACGAGTTAATTCAGAATTAATTCGTTAGCGACGTAAATAATAATTTCGCCAGGCGTAATTATTTATTTAAATTCGATTGAATTAACGTCGCGATGTAAGCTCGGTATTTCGGAAATATCGAACCCGAACGCGTGAGTGCACTTGGGCCCACTTTCATTTGGAAACGTGTGGGGCCCACATGAACATGTCATTCTAATGCTTTGCATGTAGATAGTGTACAATGCACTCAATGTTATTGCATGTAAATTGAGTGTTTGACACTCTAAGCTATTGCATGTGTTGTGTCATAAATTTATTATTAATTTAATAAATTATGGCATAAATATAAATTGATTTTTGGTAAATCATTTTAATTAACATAACACATTTTTCTCTCTCTCAAAATTTCTCTCTCTCTTCCTCTCACGGTAATGGTGGCCATTTCTTCACTGGTTTTGAACCAGTTTGGGCGTGAGTTTAGGGGAGCAAGAGTTGGTTTTCATGGTGAAAACCGCAAGTGCTAGCACACTACGAGTCTTGCGAAGGTGGTAGGGAGGTTCCCCCATGAGACGGGATCCATCCGACGAAGATTGGAGCTCCGTTTCTCACCCAATTTTCTGTTTTGCAGGGCAGTGGACTGCATGCAGTGGGCGTGAAAGGCAGTGCGTTTTTGGGCTTGAATCGTCTCCAAATCGACTCAACCGATCAATGTGAGTATTCTGCTACCTCCGTTGATGTGTTCACACATAATTTCATGTCTTGTTTGATCTTGGGACCTTATAGAAAACCAACAATGGCATCATGAGCTAAAGTTGCAAGCATGAAATTTGTAGGGCTTAAAATTTGGGTAAATGTGTTGTTAAGCATGATTTGAATGAATTGAATATTGAGTATGCTTATAACATGTTTAAATTCATTTTGTTGGACTAATTTGATGAAAAATGATTTGGAATTATTTTCCCCAAATATTTCATGTTGGCCGAATGTCAATTGATTTTTTGGAATCTTGGATTTTTTGATTTTGATGATTCATTTGATGAGTTAGAATCGATTAGGTTGACGTTAATTTGAATCGAATTGGATTGGATTTCGAATTGGACAAAAACCCCAAAATCTTTGAGTTGGCCGAATGTGTAATGCCCTAATGTCTTGGTGTTTTTTGATTTTGTGACATTGGATGCATATGAAATCAAATCGGATGGTGATTTAATGTCGATTGTAGGTTCGATTGGATCGAAACCAAATCGGACAAAATAACCTTCCTTGGCCGAGAGCATGAAGCATGTATGGGTTTGATTTTTCATTATGTGTGTTTGACATGTGATAATGAAATGAATATGATTAATAAAACTAATTTGGTGTTTTAAAAATATTGATTTTAGTCATTAATCATGTAATGCACTTTAAGTAATTAAATTGCGTAATTGGATTAGTGTAATTTAATTATTTAGGCTTAAATTGGATTTGGGCTTGAATTGTTGTAATTGGGGCTATTGGGCTTGATTTATCAAGTTTGGTTTAGGCCGAGTGGATTGGATCCAATTGGGCCCAAAACCTTAACCATAAAGCCCAATGCGACTAATGAACCTTTAATGTTTAATTGGGCCTAATGGGCCGAAATTGATTTCTAAGGCATTTTGGGTGATTCCACTATTGGGCTTTGGTTGCCGAAGCCCATGCCTAATAAATTAATTGAAGCCCATTAGACTTAAATAATTGACGTTGGACGTTAACTCGGTCTTTGAGACGCGTTACGATTAGATTTGGAATTTAAATCGTAAAGGTTTATTAATTAAAGTGCAATATTTAATTTGGAATTGAATAGTGAATTAGTATTAAATACATGTTAAATTAGATTTAATGATGTAGTTTAATTTAATTCATGAATTCGTACTTTGAGTACTTATTCGCAAAAACGAGTTTGACTCGAACAAAATCAAATCGTTGTTTGAACATTGGATGATCACTTAATTATCAGATTAATTAATTTGATTAGATTGATTGATAGCATGCTTGTGTGTGTGAATACATGGTTGTGTTGAATGAATAATGTATATCGGATGGATATTAGATGGTGGGGGCAATTTTGGAAATTGTAATAAATTCGATTTATTAAATTGGACCTGTGTGTCCAGCCTTATCACCTCTTCTCTCTTTGTATTCTCTTCTCACCTATTCCCCTCTATGTATATGAGGTTTCTTTAGAAGTGTAGTGTAACGGGTAGAAGTAGTACAAGTGCTAGCTTGAGTGAGAAAGGGAGAGATTTGATCTAGGATCAATGTGTTAAGTATCCATCCGCATATCATTATTATTTTATTTCATACTCGCTTTATTATGTATTTAGAATGCATGTTTAAGGGTGTATGATGATGAGACCTAACAAAGATAATTAAATTGGTAGCCAATTTGCACGCGAAAATCCCTCAATCTATATTAAGCAAATATCCTTCCATTGAATGATTCTTGTTCAAGATCCGAAGTTGGCATTGGTTTGTTTTTGACCAAGTCAAGACCTTTGTCAATCAAGGATGTACTTGAATCATGAGAGTTTTGTTGCATATCGGTGTCTTGTCCAAATCGTGATTTTTATTGACCAAAGTCAGATCACTTTTTGTCCAATGACATTGATTACGAAACTTTCCTCGTCAATGGGTCCCGCTTAACTGGAATCATTAGGTTTGTGTTTGGCCAAAGCCAAGGCCTAAATGATTCAGAGGATAGGGTTAGGAAAATGTAATGGTTACATTGACATTATACATATGTTTCGGACTTGGATGTCCACCTAACCGGATCTAGGAATTGGATGAGATCCAATTGATCTGAGAGATCTACCTAGTTAAATAGCATACAGCTTTTTATTGGCCAAAGTCAGGGTTGTGTGTTATTTAACGGGATCCTAGCCCACTAGGAAACACGGTTTCCCGAGTACTCCACAGAGGGTTAGAGGCTCGACGAAAAATAGTGGGAGGCAAGTATTGAATTTGCAACATTCGTTCAATACTCGCTAAACACGCTCATTTTTATTTTACTCGTCATATTAATCAAAAGTATTAGTCAGACTAATATTTTATGTTGTTTTAAAAAATATATATAGTTGGACTATATACAAACTCATTCAATATATAGTTGATTTTGTAATTGGATTATAGTAATCAATATAATTGAATTAAATGATAGTTGATTTTATAATGGGATTATAGTAATCAATATTAAAATTATAGTTGATTAAATAAATGGATTATTGTAATCATTATAATAAATAGTACCTTAATAAATTGATTAAATAGTTGGACTATTGAAATCATGAAAGAATTGAAAGGTTCAATATTTAAAATATATAATCCTTGGATTAAATGTTTTAATGATTTAATTTTCAATTGGGAATAAATAATAGGTTAATTTATTTGATAAAATAACTTATTATGACTAAGCCCATAATTAAGCAAATAGTAGAGCATAAAGTCTTTGGAAGATTTATGTGATGATGACTTTAGTGCTTAATTAATATACTTATAAAATCTATCTTTAGATTTAAAAGTATTAAAATTGCAATTAATAATTCTTGGAGAATTAATTGACTATTCTAGTGGAGAAAAGTCAAAGTTTGCAATTGGGCATGTAGCACAAGGTGCACATCATTTCGATATTCTAAAACCCAAGTGGTTTGAGAAATATTGAAAAGGATAATTGACATATCCCAAAGTGACTACCATTTGGATATGGAAGACACGAAAGGAATTAAAGAAAGGGCGAGGCTCTAACTTTAAAATATTTGTCAAAGTTATGTTCACTACTAGTATTAAAATTGGATTTTCAATACTTAGTGTGGTACATAAAATATATGTATTGACGTTCAGAATCCGCTGTGAGCTGGATACTGGCTTCAAGCCGAGATTTCTCTGCGAATTGGAAACGGGACGAGAAAGTCGACTTGATTTCGTTTCGGACCGTAGATAGCCTAGGTTAAACTACCCTTTGGGTATGTACTTTATTAATGGAAATGTTATAATGTACTAGTTTTATCTCGAGACATTATCTCTTATATCAGTGTTTAATCCATTGCGGATAAAACCTTTATATTCTAGAACACTAAAGTGTTTCAATATATAAAGATGATACTGAGATACATACATTGGATGTAAATAACAGAATTTATATTTTGAATATAAATAAAATCTCAAACATATAAAATGACAAATAAATAGCTCATATTGATTTGATCAATGGAGACTTATTTGTGGCATTGTTGTCTAGGACACAATTAAAGAAGACTCGTATATCCACACTTTTTAAGAGTGGGTACTAGGACTGATTTGACTATTCAAATAAGGTCTACGAATCTAGTTTATATAGGTTAAATACCTAAAATACTATTTACTTGGTAATAGTAAAAGGGCCACCGATCTGTTAGCCCTATTCATGGTGAAGTAAGTGGGCCCATATCTAGCTAAGGCTAGATGTTAACATGAATATTTCGTGACCTTAACGGATGTGACATCACGTTGTGGTTATGTGTTTCTTTTGAAGAACACAAATCGGAAACTTTTAGAGTTTCGACACGAAATAGACAAACAGATCGGACTATAGTATTATTCCGCCACGGTAATACCGTAATGGAAAATACTTAAGCAGTAAGTTTCATACGTACATGAAAGAGTATGGTATTCTTTCAGATGAGGACTCCTCTCGAGACACGTCAGTTAGACGGTGTGTCTGAACTAAAACCGAATTTTGTTGGACATAATAAGGTTTATCACGAGTCGCTCTGAGCTACTATTTCCTTCAACAGGATATGTATTAACAGTGCAAAACTTATTTAGAATAAGGTTCCATATAAATCTGTTTGACAGATATCATATAGGATATGAACAGGGAAGAAACGAGGTTTCTCATTCCTGATAATTTGGGTATGCCAGGCATAGCGTTTGATGATACCAAACTAAGGACCCAAATTGGATAAGTGCCAATATAGGTTATCTTAAGGAAACCTTAAGTATAATACTTATAAATCCCACATGAGAACAATATAATGTTGCTCACCATGCGGTTTTCCTGAGAGGAATACCGATATGCAGTGGTCAGTGGGAGGATAGTGATACTCGATGAAAATCGGAGTAATACTGTTCAAGGCACGAAGTCCGTAATGGAACACAAATAGTTCATCTATGATGAAACTATACCATTAATCTTCAAATACACAAGAAACTAGTAGATCGGATAGAGTCAGAAAACAACCTAGGGTATGGGTTTCTGATCTAACCTCATAAAGATGTCAATCTTATGGAGGTGTACCATCCGACTACGTTATGAGGAAGTGATACGAGGTATCGACTCCCTGTTATGGCAAAGTGCCATGAATCCGAAATGGATTCCATGTATAACAACTATGTTTGGATACTAGTTGTTGTACCACAAGGCGCTGTGCCTATGGTACATTAAACGTCTTCAAGGAAGACATACATGGAAGGCAACATACCAACGTGCAAACCTAAGGTTTTGACGGAAAGGTATCGTTATCAACATTATGTTAATAACGGTTCAACCTTTTACCTGTTGCCATGGTAAATCCATTTTGAAGATGCTTTTGATAACTATATATTTCATTTATGAAATATGTTAGTTACAAATCAAAATCGCTTTCCTGAAAAGGAAACCTTTTGGAGGATGTTTACAACATCCTGACGATTTTGTATAACCGACAAACAAGGTTTGCGGGTTATTCGATCCATGTTTGGATTGATGCAAGCATATGGTTCTTGGAACTGTCGTTTTGAAATAATCATAATGGTTTATGATTTGACTCAAAACGAAATATTCTTGTGTATATAAGGAGGTTAGTGGGAGAGCGCACTGACAGTGAAATTCCCATAAAGCTATTGTTGAAAGCTTGGCTTTCAATAGAAATTCTCCGTAGAATTCTGAGAGATAACAACCTTTATTAGAGGAATAAAGATCTACTGGGATAGATTTGGAGTTGTTAACACTCTCTGGGAAATTGTACATTTAAAATGTACTTGTATTGGTGTCTCATACGCTTCAAGCATATGGAGTCACAATCAGGTCAATCCAAGTGACAGTCACTGGATTGAAATTAAGAACATCTGTTAGTATCTCAGAGAACTAAAGATGCTATCTTAAACTATGGAGAATGAGAACTTGAAGTGACTGGGATCACTGCTGCAAGTTTCCAAACAGTTAAATACTGCGGTAATATAAAGTTTGAACACCGGGACAGTGAGCTGGAAATCTTCCAAGCAAGATAACTGTTACCGAATAAACAACAAATGCGGATTATTGCTGCAGCTGAGGCAGCAATAGAAGTCTTTGGGTCGAAAATAAATCTAATTAGATTAGATATAGTTCTGTTAGCAGCTGAGCTAGGCGTCAGCACAGGCTAAGGAATTAAAGGTCTCATCGACGATCCAGATATATACTTCTATATCATCTGATTCGTTCGGATCATACATCGTGGCGATGTGATGATCGTATAAATCGCGTCAAACGATAATCGAACAAATCCGCTGACGAAAACCTTTCCTCAGCAATTTGAGCGAACCTTACATAGTTCGGGTGTAGGACACTTGAGTGACTCGCAATGTGCCAAGTGGGAGATTGTTGGACAAAATGACCCATAGCGTCACTATTTGCACAGATCATTGTGTTGTTGTAGCAAATTAACTATGTAACAAGGAAATTGCACTCTCGTCATTTGTGATTAGATCACCTTAGATATATAAATGAAGAGAGGTCCCTATGATTAGTTCCTGGATTGAGATGATATGAGACAGTATCAGTCCACGAAGGATTAATCATTAAATATCCCTAGCCGTAGTATTATCGAGACTGGACATCGATAATGCGGAATAGGCTAGTATTGCACTTGTGCGCGTTGTGAGGGCACAACGGCATAGTTCTCATATATATAAGTATTGGATACTTGTGCAAGTGCGATAGGAGGTCGTGTTTCACCGATGGTACGGGAAACAGCTTCGCTCTGGATAGACCCTTCGGAATCCCATTGGTATTATGACTAGGTGTCTATGGGAGGCCGAAATCAAGGTAGGTGTGTATAGTCTTAACCTGAGACTTACATCGCTAATACTTACGACAATCGGTAAACTTTGGTTTTGGTGGTGGGGGATCTTAACTGGTTCTGTGTTCACCTCTTCTGGGTTTATCAGGAATCGTAGTGTATTGGATGTGATGTCGAGATGGAAGTGTCACTCCAGTCATAATGGAGATGATGTCACGCAGGATACGGTATTAGTGCTCTTAAAGTGATGCGCATCCAATCGTGATATTATGACCAGGTCATGAATATCCGATTATAGAGACTAGTTACCAGACATCCGATATGTGTTTCGGACGGGGCAGACACTTATCCAGCCCCAGCCCTAGCACGTGATTATCCGATACTGGGCCATATGCACAATACAATCGTATACTACGCTTGATACAGATCTAGATATTCTTTGATGAATATGTTCGGAGAACTTGGGAAGACTTGGTGCTTTGCTAGGAGTCGACCTTGTCTCGTAAATCGGTAGAACGTAGTACTTGGTACGTACGTGATTCGGATACTCCGACGACCGTATTTACTGCCAGATTATCCGGGGATCTCATGGGTCGCTTCCCGATAATCCACCGATGACGCACAACTCGCACTCTTGAATAATCTGGGATTATAATAGAAGAGAGAGAGAAAAATAATCTAGGATTAATAACGGAGATATTTTATCCGGGATAAAATATCGTCTAAAGAGAGAGAACGATTAATTTGGAATTAATCGATGAATTAATATATTCGATATATTAAATGAAATTAGATTTCGACGCGGAATTAAAATTAGATTTTAATTCGGGCAAACGAGTTAATTCAGAATTAATTCGTTAGCGACGTAAATAATAATTTCGCCAGGCGTAATTATTTATTTAAATTCGATTGAATTAACGTCGCGATGTAAGCTCGGTATTTCGGAAATATCGAACCCGAACGCGTGAGTGCACGTGGGCCCACTTTCATTTGGAAATGTGTGGGGCCCACATGACACATGTCATTCTAATGCTTTGCATGTAGATAGTGTACAATGCACTCAAGGTTATTGCATGGAAATTGAGTGTTTGACACTCTAAGCTATTGCATGTGTTGTGTCATAAATTTATTATTAATTTAATAAATTATGGCATAAATATAAATTGATTTTTGGTAAATCATTTTAATTAACATAACACTTTTTCTCTCAAAATTTCTCTCTTCCTCTCACGGTAATGGTGGCCATTTCTTCACTGGTTTTGAACCAGTTTGGGCGTGAGTTTAGGGGAGCAAGAGTTGGTTTTCATGGTGAAAACCGCAAGTGCTAGCACACTACGAGTCTTGCGAAGGTGGTAGGGAGGTTCCCCCATGAGACGGGATCCATCCGACGAAGATTGGAGCCGCCGTTTCTTCACCCAATTTTCTGTTTTGCAGGGCAGTGGACTGCATGCAGTGGGCGTGAAAGGCAGTGCGTTTTTGGGCTTGAATCGTCTCCAAATCGACTCAACCGATCAATGTGAGTATTCCGCTACCTCCGTTGATGTGTTCACACATAATTTCATGTCTTGTTTGATCTTGGGACCTTATAGAAAACCAACACCGTGCACCATGTGTCAAAATCTGATTGATCAAAATCTTCTAACGTGCGCCGATCATGCTAACGTGCGCCGTGACACGTGTCACAATCACAACGGTTCTACTAACGTGCGCCGGCCGCCACGTGTCAACATCCTATTCGACCAACCCAAGCGCGTGCCACGTGTCCTCTTCCTATTGGACCGAATAATCGATGAATCAGAGCACGCCACATGTCACCATTCTATTAGACCGAATTTCCACCCAATCACATGCTGACACGTGGCAGGATTTCATTGGACCGCATTGCCAGCCAACCAGAGCATGACACGTGTCTCAATTATTGCTGCCGACAGACGCGTGGTCAACCCGCGTGGACTGTTGCCAGCATCGCGACGCTAGTGCATTTTGGGCGTCGCGACGCTGGACCAAAATTTGCCTATAAAAGGAGGCCGGCCAGATTCATTTTCTTCATGCTCTCCTTGGGAAATTCTCCCTAATTTTATAGGAAGCATCTAGTTTTGTATATATAAATAATATTTTTAATTTATGTCTTTTAATTTTCAGTAATAGTAGTTCTCTTCTTCTACCTTTCTTTAATGTTTAGTAGTTAATTTTCTGCTGGGGATAAGGTGAAACTTTTATTATTTTAATTTAGATTAATCTTCCTTAAATATAATATGGAAATTATAATTCAAAATATAAAAGATTACCGCCTTAATGGCTGGTTTTATTTAATTGACATAATGTGGCACCGCCTATATGGCTGGTCTTTTAGGTGACAGGTAATTACCGCCTATATGGCTGGTTTATGTTCAATTACTATTACCCCGCCTTTATGGCTGGTCGGACTTAATTTGACTTAAAAAGAATACCGCCTTTATGGCTGGTCGGTAATTTCATGTTTAATTTTTGTATTATATTAAGGGAGATATCTAAATTATAAATAATAAAAGTGGATCCCCAACCCCTAGCATTTTATTTTTATTCTAGGGAAGTGATGAAACACAATACACACACTTAATAATTGATTTTCTTTTTATGGGTAGTTCTTTAGTTTGTTTATTGAGTCTTAAGCTTAATGCGTCTTGTTAACTGGCAATTAATAAGATTGATGGGGTAAATCTAAAATGAACTAGACATAGGGATTTTAGGTTTCAGCCTTAGATTCAATAGCCCACGATCTTCCTTGAGGATAGATAACCCTTTAATAGATTTCCTTACAGGATAGGAATATACCTGTCGGGCGGGGGTAGTCATAATTGGAACTTAAACTTAATGAATCCAGGTAATGTGGTTGACATAGACATATGGTTCAATTGGGTTATACTGGGTATTTGCGTCTGACCATCGGAAGAGGCTTTTGCATATTTTCGTGTTCCAGGTTAGCAAACTGAATTAGTACACATAAATAAGATAATCAATTCATCCTTTTAACAGTATTGTGTGGAGTCACGACCCTAGATCTTTTGAGTCTTTATTTATTTTCCGTAGTATTTTCTTTTGTTTATTTTATTTTTATTAAGCAATTCCACATTCAACCAATCAAAGCAATCAATTCTCTACTCCCTATAATTAGATATTTGTAAATAAATAGATTCAATAATTAATAACAACATTAGGAATTAAGTCCTCGTGGGATCGATATTTTTACTACTTGAACGATACGTGCGCTTGCGTTATACGTGTGTGTTTAACCGGTCAAGATCCCTGGATATGTTGGCAGTAAATCTGGTCGTCGGACTATCCGAACACGTACGTACCTAGTACTATGTTTTTACCGATTTACAAGACATGGTTGGCTTCTAGCAAAGCACCGTGCCTACCTAATTCTCCAGAAATATTCATAAAGGAATATATAATCTATGTCAGGCGTAGTATACGTAGTATTGTGTATTGCGATCCAGTATCGGATGTCATATACTAGGCCTGTGGCAGGAATTGTGTCTGCCTCGTATGAAGCATATATCGGATCTATGGTAACTAGTCTCTATAATCGGATAAACATGACCTAGTCATATTATCCCGATAGCTGCAACATACAAAGTAGTACCAGTTCCTTATCCTACGTTACCATCATCTCCATATGACTGAAGTGATACTTCCATCTTGACATCACACCCAATACACTACGATTCTCAATATACCCAGAAGAGGCGTACACGGAACCTGTTAAAGCCCTGGACGACCAAAACCAAAGTATATTGATTGTCGCAAGTATTAGTGATGTAAGTCTCAGGTTAAGACCAAATATACCTACCCTGATTCAGACTTCCATAGACACATAGTCGTACTACCAATGGAATTTCGAGGGGTCTATCTAGAGCGAAGCTGTTTCCGTACCATCGGTGAACACAACCTCCTATCACACTTGCATAAGTATCCAATACTTAAATATATGAGAACTATGATGTTATGCTCCCACAACGCGCACAAGTGCAATACTAGTCTATTCTGCATTTTCGATGTCCAGTCTCGATAATACTATGACTAGGGATATTTTAATGATTAAACCTTAGTGGATTAATACTGTCTCATATCTTATTAATCTGGAACTAATCATATGGACTTTTATCATTTATATATCCCGGTAATCTAATTACAAATGATAAAAAGAGCAATTTCCTTTGTCACATAGTTAATTTGTACAACAACACCAAGTTCTATACAAATAGTGATGCTATGGGTCATAATTGTCCAACACACACCACCATTAATAGAAATCTCCTCGAATCGAGTACCATATATGGTCATTTGACTATAGGTAACATTGATTTTGTGTGAGATCCTCCACACTTTGATGCCATTTATGTCAGAAACATTTCATATTCTGGCATCTAGATGTTCGTTGGGTGTGGACCGATGCACTAGTTAATCAAGTGTGAATCTAGATAGATACTTTCGGCCCGTATGTAAACCATAAGGGGTTTAGGTATCAATGTAAGTAAGTCATGATTCTTAAAACTTTGGCCAAAGTTGATCACCTAGGGTGGATCACATCAGTTGTAAGGAATCGTGGACATGTCGACATGAAATGTGCCCCTAAAAAACTTGACGGTTTATTCTATGTTTCCTAAGCACAACTTGGATAGCCTACGAATAAGGGATTGTTAAACATTTGTGATGAACTCGACTTATATAGTTCACAAAGGTCGTTCGTGTTCTTCGCGAATTCGAAGGTGGCTGAATTACGTACATATTAGCAAGGCTTATATTACGAACATGTCTAAACTTAGAGAGTCCCAATATGAAGTGTACTTGTTGAGTACTTGGGTAGCCAATTAATTTTTATAAAAGATAATATTCGATATTATAATTATCAACTAAGATAATCAAGTGTTATTGCATAACATTGATTATTTATTTTGACCTAATTGGATTAATTCCATATTTACACAAGGGCTTTGTTGTAATTTCATAGTTATCTCTAC